>JARPMJ010002014.1:0-133643 GCA_033366665.1 Phoxinus dragarum
ACTTGAACTGTCCCGCTAAGAGCTGTGTAGCCTCTCATGACGTCACATATGGTGGAGAATGCGGGCAAGCTCAAACGTTAATAGTGCATGTCAGAGGAGGACACTGAAAATTTGATTGCCCACTTTTCCAAATTGACCGTAGGCCCCCCACATAACAGAATGGAGGAAATTTTGAAAACCCTTATTGCTGGCCAACAAGCTCAGGTGCAAGCAAACGTGGCTCTCTTGGAGGAACAAAAAAGAGCCAACCTTCTAAAAGCAGAGGAATTGCAGCTACAGAAACAGATGGCCGTCCGGAATGTCCGCCCAATAAAGGCGAGTGACTTTATATCCAAGATGGGGGCTACAGATGACGTTGAGGCGTATCTGCATGCCTTTGAAGCCACGGCTACTAGAGAAGCCTGGCCCAGGGCACAGTGGGTTGGACTGTTAGCCCCCTTCCTAACCGGGGAATCATTGAATGCTGTCCGGGACCTGGGCCCCGACCGGGTGACTGACTATGATGCCCTGAAGACTGAGATCCTCAGCAGAAATGGGCTCACCAAGTTTGGTATGGCTCAGCGCTTCCACAGCTGGGCCTTCCAACCAGACCAGCCTCCTCGTGCGCAGATGCACGAACTTGTCCGTATCACGCAAAAATGGCTGGAACCGAAGAAAAATACGGTAGCTGCGGTAGTGGAAGCCATTGTGGTGGATCGTTACTTGCGGGCCCTGCCTTATGAGGCGAAACGGTTCATCAGTCAACAGGCCTTGACCACGGCTGATCTAACCGTGGAAGCTGTAGAAAGGTATCAGGCCACAACAGAAATGCTTCGTGCTTCCAGAAAAGAGCCCAGGAGTGCGTCCCCACCACAGACGGGAGGAACCCGTCTAAAGAACCCCAAGGTTTCCAACCCAGCCACTTCAGGAGCTGTCCAGGCCCCAGGGGGAGCCAGAAGCCGGCCAGGTCCAGGAAGAATACACCAGGAGAGTGAAACCCGACAGTGTTACCGGTGTGGGGAGATGGGACACATCTCCTGGCAGTGTGGGAAACCGGCAGATGAGCCTATGCCTACTGCTGAGTCCTCCAGCTCACCAGCCGCCCACCGTTTTGCCTCACTCGTGGGAGTCATAGATGGTGGCCCAGACCGACCCCCCACCTGCCCGGTGACTGTGAATCACCATGACGTGGAGGCCTTGCTAGATTCAGGTAGCCGGGTCACCCTGGTGCGTAAGGACCTGGTGGGTTCATCGTGTCTAACACCAGGGAAAGTCCTCCCAGTTTCCTGTGTCCATGGAGACACCAGAGACTACCCCATCACTGAACTCACAATGACCACTACCCGGGGAACCATACTCACGGTGGCGGGTGTGGTTGATTCCCTACCCGTCCCTCTCTTAATTGGACGAGACTGCCCAGCCTTTTACCCGCTGTGGAGAGAGACTCAGGAGAGGCTAGGCCGTGTACCTCGGAAGCGGAGAGGTAAGACTCATCCTGAGAATACTCAAGTGCAACCCTCAGAATCACCCACTCCGGCCTGTGCTCTTGCAGGAATGGCGGGTGCCCAGGCTGACACAGAGACTGGTCCAGACACGGGAGAAGAGAACATGGCCCAGGAAAGTGCTCCGATCTCCAGTGAAGAGGACGTCCGAGGCACCAAAGAGCTTCCCCCTCTCACAGGCCAGTATGGTACAGCCCAGTTACAGGATCCCACTCTTACAAATGCCTTAAGAAATGTGCAGGTTTTAGAGGGAGTAGTGCTAGGGGATAGGACAAGTCCTACTTACCCCCATTTTGCAGTAAGCCGAGGGTTAGTGTATCAGGTAGTAAAGAAGAACGATGAAGTGCATGAACAGCTCCTCGTACCACAGCCCTATCGGGCCACCGTACTTAACCTAGCACACACGCACCCGCTAGGGGGCCCACCTAGGGGTAGAGAAGACTAAGGAAAGAATCATACAACGCTTCTTTTGGCCAGGAGTACACAAAGAGATAGAGAACTACTGTCGTAGTTGTCCTGAGTGTCAGCAGGTGGCGCCAAAGCCCACATATAGAAGCCCGCTCATTCCCTTGCCCATTATCGAAACTCCTTTTGAGAGGATTGGACTGGACATAGTTGGGCCCTTACCGAAAAGTTCCAGGGGGCATCAGTACATTCTGGTCATCCTGGATTATGCATCCCGATATCCTGAGGCCATCCCGCTGAGGAAGGCTACGTCCAGACAAATCGCCAAGGAGCTGTTCCTTCTTTCAACTAGTCTGGGAATCCCAAAGGAGATATTGACGGACCAAGGGAGTCCATTCATGTCCAGGGTGATGAAAGAACTCTGTGCTTTACTGAAGATCAAACAGCTGAGAACCTCAGTCTACCACCCCCAGACGGACGGGTTAGTCGAACGTTTTAACAAAACACTAAAATCCATGCTGCGGAAGGCGGTTGGGGAAGATGGGCGCAACTGGGATCAGCTGCTACCATACCTACTGTTCGCGGTGAGAGAGGTACCTCAGTCTTCTACGGGGTTTTCACCCTTTGAGCTCTTGCTTTCCTACAGACCCAGAGGACTGCTGGACATCGCTAAGGAGGCCTGGGAGGAGCAGCCATGCCAACAGCGGACCTTGATTGAACATGTCGGAGCCATGAGGGAGAGAATGAAGGCCATCTATCCCATGATGCGTGAACACATGGAGACCGCTCAGCGACAACAGCAAGCCTCCTACAACAGATCTGCTCAACCCAGAGAGTTTAAGCCGGGGGACAGAGTGCTGGTCCTGGTGCCAACCGTTGAGTGTAAATTCCTGGCAACCTGGCAAGGACCATATGAGGTCATTGAACGTGTGGGAGAGGTAAACTACAAGGTAAGCCAACCGGATAAAAGAAAACCTGAGCAGATTTATCATGTTAACCTCTTAAAGAAGTGGCACGCCAGGGAGGCGCTGTTCAGCTGTCTACCCCCCACAGAGTCCAAGGAACCAGTGCGAGAAGAGGTTCAGGTGGGTCCAAACCTGTCCCCACATCAACGGCAGATGGCCCTGGAACTCGTGGATAGTAACCGAGATGTCTTCTCCTCCCTCCCCGGGCATACAGAGGTGGTCCAACACGAGATCCGCACCATGCCTGGCCAAACGGTAAACCAGCGCCCATACCGCGTGCCAGAGGCTCGTAAACTGGCTATTCAGGAGGAGGTAAGGAAGATGCTGGAGCTGGGAGTCATCGAAGAGTCCCAAAGTGCTTGGGCAAGTCCCATTGTACTGGTTCCCAAACCCGACGGGTCAGTACGATTTTGTAATGATTATCGGAAGTTGAACGAGGTGTCTGAATTTGATGCATACCCAATGCCTCGTGTTGATGATCTGATAGACTCCTTAGGGCATGCTCGCTTCCTAACCACTCTTGACCTCACAAAAGGCTACTGGCAGGTGCCTCTGACCCTGGCGTCCAAGGAGAAGACGGCCTTTGCCACACCGGAGGGGCTCTACCAGTATACCCGGCTCCCGTTTGGTCTCCACGGAGCACCTGCCACGTTCCAACGCTTGATGGATCGAGTCCTTGCTCCCCCACAAGGGGTACGCAGCGGCATATTTGGATGATGTGGTCATACAAAGTCCAGATTGGGCCAGCCACATACCCCGAGTGCAAGCTGTGGTTGATTCGCTCAGGGAAGCAGGGCTCACAGCGAACCCAAAGAAGTGCAGGCTGGCCTTCAGCGAGACGAACTACCTGGGGTACACCATTGGGCGGGGGTTGGTCAAGCCTCAGAAAGCCAAGTTGCGGGCCATACAGGACTGGCCACAGCCCGTCACCAAGAAACAGGTGAGGTCGTTTTTGGGCCTAGCCGGCTACTACAGACGTTTTATTATGGATTTTGCTACCATAGCTACACCTTTAACAGAGCTGACAACCAAACGCCACTCACGGATGGTGAGATGGAACCCTGAGGCGGAGGCGGCCTTCGTCAACCTGAAGCGAGCTCTGTGCTCCAGTCCGGTCCTGGTGGCGCCAGACTTCAAGAAAGAATTCATTGTCCAGGCGGATGCTTCAGAGGTGGGTCTGGGTGCGGTACTCGCCCAGGCACACGACGGTGAGGAACATCCTGTTCTCTACCTAAGCAGGAAGCTACTTCCAAGAGAGAAGAACTATTCCACTGTGGAGAAGGAATGTCTCGCTGTAACCTGGGCCCTGGAGTCCCTGCGTTTCTACCTCCTCGGCCGACGTTTTACGGTGATGTCTGATCATGCCCCTCTGCAGTGGATGGCCAGGAACAGGGAAACTAACAGTAGAGTTACCAGATGGTTTTTGAGCTTGCAAGCATTTAACTTTTCGGTTGTCCACAGGGCTGGCAAGTGCCACGGCAATGCGGATGCCCTCTCCCGGCGTGACGCCTTCTTCACCTCCTTCACCCCGACGAGGACGTCGGTCTCGAGGGGAGGGATGTGTGATGTCACGAGAGGCTGGGTCCTGGAAGGACGCTACATTCCCCTGAGATGGCTGCAACCCCGAACAGCTATGGCTCCATCTGCTGGTGGAGTCGGGAACTCCACCCCTCAATACACAACATTCCCGCACACCTGAAACTGATCAGGGTCTGATGAGCTGAAGGGCTTTTTAAGGGTTAGAGACACAGTGAGTGAGTGTGTGAGTTTTGGGAGAGAAGCTTCAGGCTGTGCTTTCTGTGGAGGACCGGACCAGCCCACAGTCATTTCCACAAAGAACAAGAAAGGTTGGAAATACTTATCATTGGAAACATCAGACCTTTGAAGGACTTACTGCTGGATTGGCCACGGGCTGCAGCACCGATTGGAAAAGGTTGGAAAAGACTGTTTATTTACCTGAGGGAATCAGGATTATGATTTCACCACCAGAAGAGGCATCATTTAAGTTTTGACTGTTGAAGACCAACCTGATCCTTAGTTACACTCTTGAGTGTGGAAGACTGTTTCTGTTAATTCCCAAGACCTTTAATAAAGTCCTTGTTTATATTTGAACTTTGTGTCCCTGCACTACTTGAACTGTCCCGCTAAGAGCTGTGTAGCCTCTCATGACGTCACAGTTCGTACAGCAACACTCGTAAAGGACTATTATAAATGTGCATCTGGCTTTACTCACCCAAACTTGTGCACAAGGCTACTTTACTTTTAATTGTGAGTGCATTAGCAGTTGCTGAATCACAGGTGTTCATATATGAGATGAGGACAAACCACCATGACTATTTAATTTGATCAACATTATTTGATTTATCCGTCATATTGAAGAGACCTTTCTGGCTATTGAAAGGTAGAGGCAGACTGTGATAAACTCACATCAACATAGATGAAGTTCACACTGTTTTTGAACTGACCTGAATCAACACTGAACTGAATTGTCTTTTTACAGCTGCTTTTCTGCAGTTTGCATTATTGATCGTTATATTCCTGTTTATTACTGTGAAGCTGCTTTGAAACAATCCGAAACATCGTATACGATGCTATATAAATAAAGGTGACTTGACTTGAATAACGTCTCCATTTACGGTATTTACGGTTCTGCTGACGGACCGATGGCTGATCTTTATTAGGCGTGAAGGCCACATGAGTAATTTGGATCTTGATTGATACGCGTGACGTTCTGTGCCAGAAAGAGCCTTCCCCATCATCATCCATAGCAAAGCATGATCTATATCTAAACAGTGAGGCCAATTAAAAAGCCATCTTGACTGTGGAGCGAGTCCGTAACCGAGAGTGTGCGGTAGACGAGTGATTGATGCCGTCGCTCACCTACAGACACAACATTCATCTCGCTCACCTGATGGCACCACAGTCCCAGCGTGTCAGAAACACGGGGATCTGCATGAGTTATGTGCTCTGCAGCCGTAGGGTTAGTCATCGCTGTTCTCCGGAAGAAGAGGAAGAAGAAGAAGAGGAGGAGGAGGAGGAGGATTACCGTGCCTGTCTTTGAGGACTCCAGCGTCTTTTCTCCAGGCTTAGTGGTGCGCTGCTTTCAGAGAGGATGCTTTCAGTGCATCCTGATGTTATTCTCCTCTGTGTGGGAATCGTGTCAGAGTTGGAGCCGAAAGCTTTGTGAATGTAGGAGCGAGCCGGCCGGGCGTCATTTGGTTTGATTTCACTTGAACGATGAGGTGAGACAATTAACTAAAGCTAGGGATCTTTTAAACAGTTTATATATATATATATATATATATATATATATATATATATGACATTAAACAATATGGATCTACTTGGAATGACATTAGAAACCAAACATCAAGAAAGACACATGAGGCACTTCTTTTATTTAATATATTATACATTTACATTTGACACCTGGCTGAACTATGTTGGTCCAGGAACATGTCTCACTTGGCAAAATCACTGTGACCGGATGGATGGATGGATGGATGGATGGATGGATATCAGATACCTAAACACCCGCTAGTATAGAATAAACATGACTGTTCAGCACAAAGGTGAACACAATTTAATATGCGTAACGTTATGAATTATAATGAAGTTAACTGTTTCAACCCGTTGACACGTTTGATGATGTTTCTTGAGCAGCAAATCATCATATAATAATGATTTCTGAAGGATCATGTGACACTGAAGACTGGAGCAATGATGCTGAAAATACAGCTTTGATCACAGGAATAAATTACACTTTTATATAATATGAATATATATATAAAAATAGAAAACAGTAATTTAAAATGTTTTATAATAGTTCACAATATTACAGTTTTTACTGCATTTGTGATATATCAAATGCAGCCTTGAGCAGATTTAGTTTTTTTTCTAAATGTTAATTATTGCAAACTTTTGACTGGTAGTTGCTACATACAGCACATGAACTCATTTGCAATAGCTGATTCCTTTGTGCTGACAGTTTGTGGGTAGTCATACCCATAATTCGTGTCATGGCCGGTATGAATGTGACTGTGTTTACACTTGGCATTAACATCAGAAAGGACGCGGCGCGTTTACATTTGTTATCAAGTGGCCTCTGTATCTGGAGAACTGATAGGATTTCTGTTTCCAGCGGGATATTTGGATTAGGTCTGTAATAGGCCTTTACTACGGACGCAGAAGCTTCAAGTGGCCTGCTAGCGTACAACTACTTTCATTTAGACTTATCAATGGCAGTATTAACACATATAGCATGGGATTTTTGTGGTTTATTCATGTACAATCGACCACAAATGGGGTATTTAATCTACCAATTTAAGTTTCCCAATATTAATCTTGTATGATGAGACAAAGAACATTTTTATTCCGACGCATTTCATGATTGGAGAGCATGCAAGCATTTATATAGTCTACTGTATGTGTAGTATGCTGAAAACGTCTAAGAAATTATATTAGAACTAAACAAGTGTAGACCTTATTGGGACCTTATTAAACCTTATTGGTAAAGATGGTACAAATGAAACAATGCTCTCATTGCTTTCATTCACTTACTTTACTTTCTGAGACAGTCTTAGATCAAATCAAGTTTAAATTAAGGAATATTTGATTATTTAAAAAATAATATATTTTTTTAAAAAGATCATGTTAAACGATTCATATCTACTAGGTTTAAGTGCAAAGATTATAGTGTGCAAAGAATAGGCTATATTGTAGACAGAATTGGGCAATTTTTTATAATACACATGCTTAAACAATAACAACATATTATATTACATTTTTTTTAATTCATAGTGAATTCGTCTGGCAGTAAAGTAACTTGAGCAGCGTGTCTTCATTTCATTCTCACGACTCTGCTGACAGTCGACACGTTCAGATAATGTTGCACAATTAAAATGAAACACACAGTGTATACCAAGTAACTCTAAATAAACAGTTTTAAATATTGGCGTTTACTGTCAAGTTCAAATATATGACGCCGACGTCTGGATTGCGTTTACATTACACTGAGATCCACTCACAATTCACGCACTACCTCCAAGCATGACATTTCAATCAGAAATGCATTTATGCTTGTCTCTTCAGTGTGTATGTGGACAGGGTACAGCTTGCATGTTAATGGTAAGGTGGATTTTGAACAATAAGGCTTTGGCTCAGTTGAAATGTGCTGCTCATGCTGGGGTTTGAGCTATAGAGATGTTGGCAGCATGTGACCCTGCATTGTGCCATGAATATCACTAACATCATGAGGGTGTCAAGCCGTCAACAACTGCTTACTGTTGGCATTACACACTGTGACAGCTTCCTGGGAAGCTTTCCTTAAAGGGGGTGGTAAAATGCCCTTTTCACAAGATGTAAAATACATCTCTGATGTCCCCAGAGTGTGTGTGTGAAGTTTTAGCTCAAAATACCCCACAGATATTTTTATATAGCATGTTAAAGTTGTCACTTTTTGAGGGTGAGCAAAAACGCACCGTTTTGTTTCTGTCCCTTTAAATGCAAATGCGCTGGACACCTTTATCCGCCGGACACCACGATTACCTCACACACACACACTAAAATGACAGAAACTGTTCTGCCTTTAATGTTTAAACCGGAGTCAGACAAAGATGGAGAGACTCAAGAAGAAGTGACGACATGTAGAAGCAACAGGACGTCTCTGAATGGTTAGTTGATGAATTTATGTTGCTGATGTGGAGTTAACTATCTTCAATTAGCATATTCTGTCATGATAATCTATAAATCGCTCGTATAGGAACTGTTGTGAGACGCACACAGAGGGACTTTCTATTGCATGTGAAAAGACGGATGCTAAAGTTTGAGCTGACTCACAAATGTGCTCGACTACAACAACTCTTCCTCTTCTCAACATGGACTCGTGTTCCGGGGACGGGGCTTATGTAGATTTTAGGGTTGGTGATGTCACTAACCCGGGAGGAATGTTGTGTAGTCCCTACCAGCCGTTTGTTGTAGTCCTTTTCTTTAAAAGCAAATATCTCCCTTTGCTTTGAACTTTGAGTGTTGTAACTTTGCAGATGTTGTTTATGATCAAACAGCAACATTACACACTAACTAAAGTTAGAAAAGTGAAATCATAATCAACCACCCCTTTAAATAAGCTTTCTTAAGACAGAAGATAATTTAAGGATATTAATATTTTCATGTTTGTGATCCATCTGTCCGTCCATCCATCCATCCATCCATCCATCCATCCATCCATCCATCCATCCATCCATCCATCCATCCAATCCCATCCATCCGCCAATGCCATTCTGTGAGGATGTAGGATTGGGAAATCAGTCTGGAAATCCTTGGAAATGCTAATGCAAGACTTTCCGCTGGATTTTTAACCTCTGTCTTTGAATATTAATGACATTCAGTGTGCATGTCTGCCAATGAACAGGAGCGTTCCAGATGAAAACGTTATGGAGGCAAAAATAGTCCTCCCGCACAGGGCTAAGAAGAGCAGAGCGATATTGAAAAATGATTACAAAACACCCATCCATAATTCATCAAGCATATTGTTGAGGGCGCGGGACTCTTATTATGGCTGCTCTTTAAATCAGATTTGTCGGTTTTGATCAATGTAAAGTCTTCTAGTGACACGACTGAAATATTTGGCAAATATTACTCTGTCTAATGGATAATGGATTAAGACAAGTGATGCCACTGGGGATGAATGTGTAATAGCTGAAGGTAAGAGTACAATCATGATTCCAAGAAGATTTTCTCCGCTCATTCTTGCAAAAATTGTTGGATTTGACTTTGAACAAATACACAGAGCAAACTATAATCATCAAAGATGATTATTAGAAGTTATTGCCATTATTAAGGAACAATGCTTTTAAATTATCTTGAAAGTAAGAGAAATTACATAGATTAATGGGTTTAACAATTGTTAACCATACCAAATTGATCCCGATCCTAAATGTGTGGTTACCAATATCTATTAATCTTTACAGATCTTAAAGCACAGTGATTTTGAAATCACAAAGTGATCATTTATGTTATCACTATGTTATTTTAATAACCCATGACTTTTCTCTTTCAAAACATGTTTTAACTGCTTAGGAAGCTAATATCATTAAATCGTCCTACATTTCAGGCAACATTCTTGTGCTGAATGTGTGTATTTCTGCAATTTACTTACAAAAAAGTTGAACTCTCTGAGGCCAATGTAATTATGAACATCTCAAATAAGAGAAATGTACTTCTGTTTCGTCAAAATAATGATGTCCCTTTAAGTTCAAATTATTATTTTTAACTGGAAAAAGCATAAACCAAAAGTGCAATTTTATACAATGGCTTCTGTAAAACTAAGAATCTTTAAGAGATCCAAATGTGATAAACATGGTGATATGATTACAGTGACTAATGTCCATAACCCAACTTTTTGGATTTTGTGTCATGAAAATGTTGAAATACTGTTCTTTGTATAAATACAAAAAAAAAAAAAAAAACACACTATGACAGACTAATATTCTTTAAGTGATGCTGTCAGAGAAAGAACCCTCATACAATTTTTACTATTCAGGAGAATGAAAAGCTAAAATGGTGAGATCTGTCAGCCAACAAATGAAGCTCACTTATTGTTGATTGCATCTCTTTCCATTGTACGAAAACTTTTTTGTGTGTTGAAATTACACATTTAGCTACAAGCACGATTACTTTTAGCTATGGATTTCTTTCACCTCTGCTCTTTAGGCTTTCACAATGCCTTGATCGCTCATTTTGACATTCGTACAATCACTCAAATGGACTGTTTGCAGGCAAGCATGAGGTTGAGCCTCAAATAAAACTCTTTCGACTTTCAGAAAAGCTCTGAAAAGAAGACGGCCATCTCAAAACATGTCAACCAATATTGAAGGATCTTTTTTATAGACATTCAATATTGGAATACTGTACATGCAACAATAACTGTCTTTGTGCTTTATCGGTTGCATACTTTAGGCTAGAAACTCTGATTTAAAGATGCAAATGCTTGTCTGATGCATTAAGCTTGTTGTACTGTACTTAATCTGTACTTAATGTATGTTTCTGCTTGACTTTCACAGTAACAAACCTTGGTTCTCAATCATAGCTATAAACATGGCGACAGTTTAACTTTTACAAACTTACTCAGCCAGGAGTGCATTTCCCGTACAACGGAGTAACTCGCTGCTTCACTACCACAGTACTTTGCATCGTTGAAGAAATCATCTAGCTAGTCACGACTGTTTCCCGAAACCGTACTGTTGTAAATTGGTCGTTCAACCACATTGGTTGATGTCACGCACGTGGTGAAGTAATAACTCCCTTTAATGAATCTGTTTGAGATCGAATTAGATGTTTTGCTATAAATTACGGGCATGGCATCTGAGGACTATCTCTTATTTTTCTCAATTATTTTGCTTTATTTCCAGATTCAATCATAGACTGGTTCTTACAAACTAGAGCACGTTCACACATGCGCACTCTTGAAAAACGGTGCTTTAAATCTCTTGACAAACTAAAAGACGTAAATTACATTTGTATGTATTCTAAATAAAAGATACAGATTGTATTATTTTGCTCAAGATAAGGATTTATTAAAGGGATGGTTCGGAGTAATTTCAACCTACGGTCTTTTCCCAAATCACGTAAGTGACCTCGACGTCCGGGTTAGCGGTAGCATAAGCCATCAGGCAAGTGTTATTTAAATAAACTACTGATGTACTTACAAACTTTCCAATGCCTCGTTTTATGAGAACAGAACCTATTTGTACTACTGTAGAAGTTTGGTACCATTCTGGGCGTTATTAGTGGAGTAATTTATTAATTATTATTAATTGGAGAATAGCGCCTACACTAAGCCATTCAACTGATATCTCTAAATGAGCCCTAACTTTAATAATGTTTGACCAAGGGGAAAAAAAACGTATGGGTGTGTGTGTGTGTGTGTGTGTGTGTGTGTGTTTGGCTCGAGGTCATGGTGCAAAGGACCCTCGGTTTAAATTACTCTGAACCATCCCTTTAAGTCCTCATGTCATGCGAACAAGAAACTCTGCTTCTAACCACAGGTCAAGAGCTGTCGCTCAAACACACAACTCTGCGATGCTGTTTACGAATGTTCGTTGGAACGATGGTTTCGGGAAACACCGATTCGTTAAACTGCTGATAACAACGAAACTTGGGACCATAATTGGCTAACGATTGTTTTGGGAAACGCACCCCAGATTGATACTTGGTTTGGTTCAAACCTTAAATGTTGATTTAATATTAATTATTAATAATATTAATTTTCCCAAAGACAAAACCATTAATACAAAGTAACATGAGAAATTGACTAGTAAGTAGATGAGTTTACCGGTTCGATGTGATAATGTTTAATGTATAGTGCCATTTAGACACTTGTTAGCAAACGCTCTTTTCAAGACAAGTAAAAGCTATATAAAAAAATCACAAGGGGGTCTACTGATCTCTTTAGAAGAATAAAACATGAAAACATCTTGATGTCTGTTCACCACAGACCTTATTTCAAGCATTTAACCAAAAAACCCATTGACTTAACTTTTTTTGCCCTACAAAAATATGTCATCCCTGTGTCTGAATAATACGTTGGTCATTGTAAATCAAGGTATCTTCTAACAATAATTTTTTTTGCCTTCTGGTGAATGGGATACTCATGCGGCCATTCGAACATTTCTGGTGGCCATTCAGTGGAAGATTACGAAACAATCACACACTCAAAACCCGTTTAACTTTGCATGCCCAAACCATAATTCTACATTTAGCAAATACTAAGGCAAGTACATAGAAAGATGTGGAGAGAATTGTAAGACCAAGAGACAAAAGTGTGTCCCAGGGGCGCCTTTGTCAGCGTTTTTTGGGAAGAGGCGAATGAGACCCCCAGGTGCATGCTGGAGTTGCCCTACTTCCAAAAGCTACATCTGCCTATTGTTTGTCCTGGATTTACTAAGAAGTAAGCCAACAGCACTCACAAATCTCCCCAAATTTCACACACTTTTCTTTATTCTGTTGGTCTAACATGGGACTGGCAATGCAGCTATAGCTTCTAGATATTCATTTGTAGTGTCTTTTAGTCTTGGTTTACTGTAAATAAAACCATGCATTCTGCATTAGACAGTACAGATAACACTGCATGCATGGTCTGTCTGAAAGCGGAGGAAGGTGCTGCCCGAGTCTTGCTCTGACCTATTTTCCCCAGCCCTGCCCAACACTTGCTGTGTGGAGCTCTGAAATAGCTCAGTAAGAAAAGTGGTGCAAGCATTTCCATCTTGCATAACAGGCTGATGGTTCCTTTGGCCAGCCAAGGCACTGAGAAGCAGTGTAGTGTACACTGAGAGTAACACAAGCAGGCGGATAATTGCGTCAGGGAGTTTTCAGACTGTTGTAGTGCCACGTTTCCGCAAAGTGCTGTGAGGTTGGCAGGCTTTTTCACCAAACGCTCTTTTTTTTTGGATAATCTAAGCAATGCTAGTATGTGAGAGCGTATTCCATTGACACTACATGCGTGTGAAATTCAACAGCACGGTTTAAGGGAGTGACTAGCGGGCTACTGTTGCTTTATGTTGAGTCACTTTGTAGAGTATAGCAAAGCGTAAAAAATGTTAAACAGTCATTTACGGTTCTGTGTTTATGCAACACGCTATCATGAGCGAATGCTGTTCTGCCAACAAAACAACATCGTTTTGCTGATGTTTTCCCCTCATTGGATTTAATAGCTCTATCTTTTCCAGATGTAGATTTTTTTTTAAAATCATGTTATCCTGGCATATTCTGTCATGTACTCTATCACACAAACGTATGTAATTCGTTCAGTACTGTAACTAGAATATCTCGACATAATGAAGGTCGTTGGACACCCATATTCTGCATCCAAACTAGGTGTGGGAAGCATATAATTTTGCACTTACACTACTTAGGTGTCGGTATTATTTTTTAATGTCTCTTTTGGTCACCAAGGCTGCTTTATTATATTATTGAAATTTTAAATAGCTGTTTTCTATTGTAATGTTTTAAAATGCAATTTATTCCTGTGATCAAAGCTGAATTTTCAGCATCATTACTCCAATCTTCAGTGTCACATGATCTTTCAGAAATCATTATAATATGATGATTTGCTGCTCAAGAGACATTTATTATTATCATCAATGTTGAAATTAGTTGTGCTGCTTTAGACTTACTGACTGTAGATCCATGTATTAATGGCTATTTTGGGGTAATCCGTTGAATTAAATACTTTAACGCATCTCAGTTGATTTTTTTTTGTATTTCTAACTCTATGGATGAAAACAAAATATGCCATATTTGAAGTCTTGTACATGGACTGGATCTGGATGGAGAATGGCAGTGTGTCAAAGCTGGTTTACATCCTGATAAATGTTCATTTCCATGGTTTGCTCATAGATGAATCATTCATAAAGCAATCGCCAATGAAAGCATTCTGCATCAGGGATGTTTTCTTTCTCCTCTATATTCTCTTTTATAACATGAGATTATCTATAGCATTATTTGGACTGGATACAGTTTCTAAACTCTGTCATTTTATGTACTGATTGGGACAGGATTGTACTCTGGTCATGTGTTCTGGATGAGTGCATCATCAAACCCACTAAAATAATCAAGACTTATGTATGTGATTTAGTTTTATATAAATTATATGATTTAAAATGATTACGTATACCTGTCTCCAGCAGTCAGTCAATAAGGATGACTAGATTTATATATATATATATACATATATATTTATTTTTTATATCAAATGGGATGCCAGCAACAGGAGAAGTTTAACCTTACAACTTTTTTACACCCAAATATATTAGTTTTTCTCAAATTATATTTATGGCTTGGTTCAATCCATAAATTTTGATTTAATATGAATGAAAAACATTTCTCTTCCCAGTCCAAAACATTCATACAAAGTGAAAAAATGTGTTTATTATAAAGATCAGATACTTAATCAATACATTTTCTTTAGACATAAGCCTAATTGTTACTTAATTTAGGTAAACAAGGCTTTTTACAACTTAATTTCACCATAAACAAAAACAAAATTAGCTATGATATGAAAGAAGAATTTCCCCTTGAGATTGAACCATATTTTTTTGATTAGACTGATTTAAATGACAAACTATAACTATAAATGACATAGTTGTTTCACTTTTATCGGCGTATGTGAAGAACAAAATAAATTGGAATTACAACATTTGCAATACTTAATTGTAATGTGTCACCCGTGAGTATTATTACCAATGTTTTGTAAAATAAATTAAAAGGATTACTAGCATAACGTCTTTTAAACACAGATGTGCCTAAGCTCAGTGAACAGTAGTCCCGTCTGTATTGGTTTTATTCGATATGTGCTTCTGATTGTCGTTATATCTGTACATTAGCACTTTAGTGTTGTTGGTGGCGTTGTTGTTCGGCTCACTGGTTTGTGGCTGAAGGGTTTGTTTTAAGCGTGAAGGGCACTGGAATCTGTCATGCCTGGTGTGCCCTCTCTGGATACATCTGCCTGAGTGCTGCAGACCTCTCAGGATGTGTGCGAGAGACGCCGGCTGTTGTGGGCTAAATAATCTGAGTGAATGTGAACGTGCTTGAGACTCCATAGTCCTATAGAACCGGCGACATCAGGGGATTTCATTTCCAAATCTCTGACATTCACAAGCTTGCTAACCACTAATCCACATCTGTGCAAGGCAACCCATCACCCAGCTGCAGAGCGTGCAGTGTAATTGTATGAACGGCTGACTGAAACTTTTTCTTAATCATCTAAAATATGAGAATTTGAGAGGAAGAATGTGGGTTGGGAAGGAAGATTCAAAGTATTTGTTAGCATGTTGCTATGCAGTTGCTAAGATGTTACTCTCGCAAGATCAAATATTTGGATACTCTGGATTTGTCTTTTTGAATGTCAGTGTAACTCGTCTCTCAGTTTGGGTCGCTTATAATGCAACATGCACATCTCACCAAATTCGTAATGAGAACTGTTTATAAATCTTTATTAGCAATTAAGCAGCCAAGCAAATGACTCTGTACTGCAGTAAAGACAATCTATATCTATTTTAATCATGACTCCTGATGAGTTTTAGCATGTTTATGGATATAGCCGTGTTAATGTATTTGGTCTTGGCGGACTGGATGTGCAACGCTGCTTCTGCATGAATCGACATTCATAAATCCCTTAGCAGATCTAGGCAGGTGGAGCTGGGGGAGGTGGAGGGTTTTAGAGGAACTCTAACTCTCCAGCAACCAGCAAAAACAGATCCAGATTATTTAAAGAGGAGCTATTATCCAAAATTCACTTTTATAAGATGTTTGAACACAGATGTGTGACCACAGTCTGTGTAAACAACCAGCCTATAATGGTAAAAATCCATCCGCTTCTTTTTTTAACCCCTTTAAATCATTAACAGTCTCTCCAAACTAGCGGCCCATGACTGGTTAAACCCATGACTGGTGATGATCTGCCCTATTAGCATAGATCCCGCACTGAGTGAGCTACAGCAGTCCGCCATTGCATCTGAGCCACTGAGGACACCGTGGTTAAACTCCAAAACAACTACATAAATTCATCAACTACCCATTCAGATACTTCCTGTTGCATTCTAAGAACTTCTTTCTCAGTCTTTCCATCAGTGTCCGACAACAGTTCGAACATGTCAGGTTGAACACTATCACTGACTTCTGACATTTTGGCTGCGTGACATTCCCCAGTCTAATTGTTGCCAGAGAATCTGAAGCATGAGCTGTAAAGGCTCCGCCCCCTTCAGGAAAGTGGGCCGGGGAGCAGCAGCTCATTTGCATTTAAAGGGACACAAAAACAGCATGTTTTTGCTCACACTCAAATAGGGGAAAATTTTACAAGCTCATAATAAATTATCTGTGGGGTATTTCAAGCTAAAACTTCACAGACACATTCTGGGGACACCAGAGACTTATATTACAACTTGTGAAAAAGGGCACAATATGTCCCCTTTAATTGTTGAGCAAGCAATCTCATTGGCTGCAGAATCAGCAGTGGCCATTTAGCTTCTGTCGTGTAGTAAAATTGTGTGATTGCTAGCAGATTGCATGTAAAGGACCCACATCAGTCTGCTCAATCTAGAGTATCATGACTTAACTAAATACTTATCCGTATAACATTTTTTGTCAAAATATGGGAACCCTATTTGATGTGTGGCTAGTAGTGATGAAACCCTAGAAATTCCCCTGCAAACATTATAAGTCCCAGTGTTGGAACATTGCTCAACCAAAAAGATCCAAGGACCTATTATAAAAATAGTGTTAAGCATTTTTTCAAATCACTAATCCTAAGTATGACCAATAGTAAGTTTGCTAAGTGCTTGCTTAGCAAACACTTGCTTAAAGCAGCTTCACATGAATCAACAGGAAAATAACAGTGTTAATGTTGTAAAATTAATCAATTATGAAATTAATTAAATTTCAGCATAGTAGCCATATAAGACAATAGTGTCATCGTTATCCAGCTCAAGTCAGTTCAATGTTTATTCAGTTCAGTTTTGCAAAGTATATCAGTTATGAAACAAAGTTCAATTTAGTTTTAAGCAGCTCTACAAAAGACAATTGTTGTCATCCACTTCAAGTCAGTTTAAATTTTCTTCTCATCCGATGGCGTCAGTGCATTTAAATCGATATTACTGAATATTAATTGTCTTAAAATAACAAAACTAAAAATAACAAAATCCATCATGTTGTTGTTTTCAGAATGAGAAGTATCAGAAGCTGATGTGTTTCATGTACAGGTCATAGGCATGAAGGATGGAGTGCGGAGGCATGTCGTGTATTCTCTCTCATGCACAAATGCGTTGACATGGCTGGATGCTCCCGCTGTGACGGGCTGAGGTTTGTTGTGGCTCCGCCCCCAGTGCTGCTGGTGTGGCTGGCTCTGGCCGTCAGTCAAACTGCAGGATGGTGTGCGGCTCTAGTTGCGTGACTGCTGGGCAACACCTGTCATACAGAGTGTTCCTGTCCGAGACAGATATGAACTGACAGCTCGAAGGCTCTCTCTCTCTCTCTCTCTCTCTCTCTCTCTCTCTCCTCTCTCTCTCTCTCTCTCTCTCTCTCTCTCTCTCTCTCTCTCTCTCTCTCTCTCTCAGGCCTTGATTGTAATCTCAGGGTTTGCTGGTGTATAAGAGGAACAAAAGGACATTCCTCCATCCATATATCTACAGTATAGTCTAAGTGTGACAGGATTATAGTATTATAATATTGATAAGTTATTGTCCTGTTGTTTCAGTGACGCCTGCAGCTGTGCACAATGTGCACACTTCGTTGGCTATGTGAAATCAAAACTCAAAGATGCATGGCCATAAGTAGTTTAAATAACTAAAAGTGTAAATCTTAGCGTTGTTTAGTAATGTATTAATTTTTTTATTATCATACAGTCACTCAACCCTGCATGACATTTACATACAATCTTCTTTATATTTTTTCTCTGAGAGCTAGCAATAGCATATCATCAGTGTAACAATGAAAACTAATGCCATGCTTTTTAATGACATGTACAGGGTGAAAAGCAACGGTCCTAGTACTGAGCCTTGCGGTACTCCATACTGAACTTGTGATCGATATGATTTCGGTTTGAAAAATAACTTGTTTGACAACACATTGATGTATTCTTGAAGATTCAACCTGCAGTTTGAGCTGCTGTTCATACATTTCAGGACCCCCGGACAGCACTTCAGAGAGAAAGCCAATGACAAACACTACAGTATATGTGTTACTGCCTTGAACAAAAGCCAAATGGATCATACTGCATTAGCTTTAGTACTAATCACCATCACCTTTAGGGACTTCCTAAAGGCCTATCAGTGTTATTACCCTGACATTACCAGTCATGTTGTTTTGTTCCCTCCAAATGAGAGTATCAGTATACAGTAACCTCAGACTGATGATGTTTAGTCTCCCATGAGTAGTGCTTTTCTCAGATGATGGGGCCGGTGGCAATCTCCTTGTTTACAATCATATGGCTCCGGCTCAAAAGGTATCCCCTGATTTTCCATTTCCATTTTTTTCTCTCTCTACAAGAGCTTCATAATTGGAGGTTGCCAGGGCAATACTGGACTGAAAATAAAGAGGAAGACAGATGTGCATATGTGATAATTAACTCCTTCCCAATGAAGAGTCATTGGCCTGTAAGGCACGATATATCGCGCTGCCAGCCCGAGCTAAAGGGCATGTGTTGGGAATCTCACAGTGGCCAGCAGCATGCTAATGTCACACTTTTGATGAGGAGACACACTTCCAAAGTGTGACAACAGCTTCACCCTTGGAGAAAGGAGAACAAGAGGCAGACAAACAAACCAAGAGCGACACAGATTGAATCTTTAATAGCACACGCATGGGAAAGATTTGTCAGTGAAACAAAGCAAGACCTCAAAGAAGACCTCAATGCCTGAGCAGTATTCTCTGCCGGGATTATTCTGAAACGGGCTTTTGTTTATTGGCCGGCTGTCTTCAGCGTTCAGCGAGAATCATGCACACTATACCTAATTATTACATTAGGAAACCTCTTGACAAGGGGAAACATAGCTGCATCTGCAATTTAATTATTTATACATTGGAAGATTTGTAATTATCATCCAAATATCGTTTTTGGTGCACTTTGCAGTTTTACTGAGAGTTACTGTACGCATAGGCAACTTTTTTTTCAAAATTAAGTCAAACTTATTTCAGAGCAACAAAAACAAAGCGTGTTTTACCTCAATCTATCATAGATTTTACATTAAAATGCAACCAATGACAATCTCTATAGCTCTTTTGGCACATTTTGCTCTCAGCGACTCTGAATGGTGGATTTTTTTTAACAGAATCATGTTTTTTTTTACCAGTGTTTTCACTGTTAAACACAGTTCTTAAAAATAAGTTGAAATAATGTGAACTAATAGCTTCAACAGAAGCATATTCACAGCCTCAGTTTTATAAGTTATCGTTAAAAAATTATTTCTGAGTTTTTACTTGTGAATTCTATTTAGATCACACAGATGAATCCAGGTTCATCAACATAGAAATGAGAGTAAGAACTAATTCATATGTGGACACACCTACAGTATTGAGCAGAAATATTTCCTGAGAACCTTTTCTTTGCACATATATAACAACTATGTAAACACACAATGTTATATAAGGGCAGTCCTTGGATTAGCCAAATATGAAGCATTGCCATTCTGTCATGCTTTGTTCCATGTAATGCATAAGATCCTACTCGGAAATACAATGTGCACTTGTCTCTCTGCCCTGGCACGCTGCACGTCTTTTGTCCTATAGCAATTAAAACATCTTTGACAATGGCTGTTTCTTCAAGCACCGGCTTGAAATACACCCTGCTCTTTGACACGAAAACAGGAAAAAGAATGATATTTCCTCTTTTACTGCAGCCCCATGCTGAGCAGAAACAAAAAAGGAAAGCAAACAGGAAGAGCTCAGAGCAGAGAAGACAAGAACTTGTGAGGGATATTTTTAACTGTACGATAACAAAAATAATAGGAACCTAGGCACAAATAATAACATGGCAACACTCCCTTCAGCCTGCAAGACAGTGTGTGTGAGGGGGTTGATAAAGAGACAGTAGCAGAGCGTGACTGAGATGAGATGTAACACAAGCTGATAGGGCAGGGAAGTCAGTTTACTTCACCATTCCAAAAGAGAGAAAGGAGCATCACATCTGGATGGAGTGCGTCTGTTACAGCTAATGTATATTTTCTTGGTAAAAACCCAATAAATAAAAAGAAATGTCACTCACACTTTACATTATGTGTTTTTAACTATGTATTTACATATTATGTATTTACAATTGTTAGGTTCAAAGTGCTTAAAGTGCTCATGTTGTATTGCAAAAACACTTTACACTCTAAAAAAAGCTGGGTTGTTTCAACCCAATTTTGGGTCAAATATGGGCAAACCAAAACGTTGGGTTAAACATGTAATTAAAAAATGTAACCCAACGGCTGGGTTTGTCCATAATTGACCCAAAATTGGGTTGAAACAACCCAGCATTTTTTTTGAGTGTAGCTGCTATTGGTGTGTGTTATGAGTAAGGTTCGGACAGGTTTACTGGTATGGGTTGGTTTAAGGGTGGGTTGAGAAGACAATGTTGAGCAGGGATGAGTCAGGATTGGCCTAGTTTTGTCACGCAACCAGACCTTCAGACTGACGCCAGACGTTCTGGAGTTCATTCATTGACCAAGGACTGCCTAGAGGACATCTGACTGACATGTAAAGCAACCAATCATAGTTCGTTTTAGTCAGAGTCAAGTTTAGGGGCGTGACAATGTAAAGTCAATGTCCCTACGGTGTTTCTGTGTAATACTCTTGGATGGCCTTTAAAGAGTCTATGCCATGAACTTCACTTACTTAACATACTTTTGAAGATCCAATGTTTAGTTGATCCTGATAAGTATTCATTGTCACAGTTGTTAACAACTGCTTCTTCCATGAAGGGATTTGGTGTCACCAATCAGATGCCAACTTCGAAACTTCCCAAATGTTTCCCCATTTTGTGTGCCAACTTCAGTGCATCAGATGTTCAGTCAGGATGAAAGTAGTATAAAATCAGGAGTTCAGGAGATCGTCAATGAGCTGGACCTGTTTTAACATAATCTCCTTTAACACTTTATTAACCCTTCTACAGAGTCTTAAATCCATCCCCTTTGCACTTTGCCACTAGTAGCCTAGTTGTTGAGGAAAGCCACTGACTAGTTAATTAAAAAAATATGCAGTTTTATACATCCCTATTCCTAAAGAAGCAGTCCAGTTATATTCATAGTAGGTAAGCGACATAATAACAACATTGATAAGATATTGATATCACCAACAACTGGTGAAATCAAAAAAATAACTTGAAGAACTCAAGGCAGGTCATCTTAATAAAGTGATATTTTCATGTCTTAAAAAATATTCACAGTTTTTCCCATCAGTGTTTTATTTTTAAGTTGCCAGCCAACACCAGCATTTTTGATCATATTCACCACTTTCATGGCCCCCGGGATATTTTATTGTATGAATATGTAAACAGTCTATAGGCTATATCAAAAGAAAGAACAAAGCCTCTGCTTAAAAATAAATAAATAATCCAATATTCATTCTTTTTTCATCAACGCTTGAATGTGGGTAAGTTTAAAAAACAACATTTCGAAGAAAAGCTGAGAAAACGGTTTTGTCAAAGAACAGATTCAGAACGCTGATCAAAACATAGAGGGAGTAGATCGAGTTCATCAACACCCCAAAGCTTCACAGTTTTCACCTCTTTGTGGTTTCAACATTTTTCTCTGTAACGTTAGGCAGTTTTGATTGATATGCTGTTGAATGTTTGATTATCAGCGTAAATGTGTGTAAGCAATCTTGTATCCACTGCTCCTGGTTTACGCAGATCTTCTTCTTTGTTTGTCTTTAGGTCTGGAAATACTGTTCTCTGTTCTGTTCTCCAGACGTGGCCCCTACCGTACAATAGTGAAAACACAG
This sequence comes from Phoxinus dragarum, assembly GCA_033366665.1. Lineage (NCBI taxonomy): Eukaryota > Metazoa > Chordata > Actinopteri > Cypriniformes > Leuciscidae > Phoxinus > Phoxinus dragarum. The sequence continues at coordinate 22,322 of JARPMJ010002014.1, forward strand.
ATTACCGGAAAAACTTGTCAATTGCAAGAAAGCCTTGTGTCATTAATGATGGAAAATCTTGTCAATGGCAGGGAAAGAGTTAAAGTCACTGATTTGATGACAGATAAATAATATGTCACAGTGACAAAGAGGACCACAATGAACTTCTATTGCTTGTTAATTTATAAATCCAGTCCTGAATAGGGAGTTCTTGTTATTGGAAAATATAGTCCAATGGCTGCACTTAAAATCTGGATATTTACATATTTGGCAAATGGTTTTATCCGAAGTGACTACATTGTATTCAAGGTGCAAAATTTTTTCTTGTTCATGTTTTCCCCGGGGATTGAACCCCCATGACCTTGACATTGCTTGTGCCATGCTCTACTGTTTGAGCTACTGAACAAAGGAGAGACTGCGAAAGGGCAGGACCATTTGCTTTGCACATTCAACAGGGGCCATGAGAGGCATGTTGACATTTCTCGAGATTATTTTATCCATTCAGTATGCAAGTAGTCAATAAAATGGATAAATATAGCATGTGAGCATGACTGAAATGAATACAAACGTTGTTCTGGCTCATCACTAGACTCAACTTGAATAAAAAACTGACCAGAACAATGCTTGAATATTTTCAGAGCAAAACAGAGACTCCTGGGTCTTTGTTGGGACAGCCCAGGGTTGTATTTTCTAAAAGCATCATAAGCCGAAGTAAATCACAGAAATAGCCATACAAATATCTGGCTATTTCTAGTTTCCCAAAAGCATTATAAGAACTTGAAAATCAAACCTAAAGTGGTACAAATGTTGCGTTTTGTAGATCTCTTGTGCTAAAGTAGTCAAGTAGCAGTTCAAGAAGATTATCTAAGGTAGATAAGCGAGCCACACAATGACATTAAGATATTCCCTTATTTCAACAGTTGTTGGTGATATTAGATCGTTGTAGATCTAGTGCTCTGTGTAATAGAGGTTTCTATTTTTTTTTTTTTACCCTGAAGGCATATATATATATATATAATATATAATATAATATATATATATATAAAAAGCAGTCAAAAGTTATAGCATTTGGAAAGATGGTAGCCTTTTTATCAAAAGTCCAAAAACATTTCCAAACAAGTGATCTGAGTGTTTCACTGAACATAAGAACTTCTTACATGTGTAAATACCACAACAATATTTTTTTTTGCAAAGAATAAGCAACAAGTAATAAGATCCAGGTAGATGCGTGATGTCATGTCCCTTCACAAGGATTTTCTCAAGATGTTTATATGAGCTTGTTTGAATCTAGACAACCTGCTCTAAATAAAGATGTGTAATTTACTATGGTTTACTTATGTTTCGTGAAGTTACAAAGCAGAATGTGGCACAAAAGCCTCCTCTGTTTACATGCGCATTTACATCAACTTTTTACGGCTTTACGTAATCATATTGCAATCAATTCATGTGATTGGCCAATTTTAATGACTACCGATCGAGTCATAGAATGTGATTATCGACCGGTATAGATCTGTGGATGATCGATCGACAGCATTCCCTAGTAAATCAGGATAAAGCGGCTGTAAAGCGGTAAAGATGTTAGAATAACAGACACATGTGAGAAGGTCTTGCAGGGATGGATGCTCTAGCTTTCCTCTTTCTCACTGCCCATTTGAACCATCTGTAATCTGCCCTGAGGGGTTTGCCCTTCAATGCGCTTATGCAGCAGTTGCTTTGTTTCCTTGATGTACAAGTCAGGGCATTCTTCATTGCACTGAACTGTATATACAATATTGCTTTGTGTTTTGGTGTTAGATCCTTTGGGTGTAATAGTTCTAGTGTGCTGAAAGGTTTGAAATATATGGGGACCTTGTGTTTGTTGAAAATCCTCTGGGAGGTTTTTCAGATTCTCCAGTCATATACTGTGCGGAAAGATGATATTGTTGTGTTTGTTTTGCTGTCCCTCTTCTGCCCGTTGCCAAGCTTCTTGTGTGTGTTTACTGTTTGATTTTCTGATTAGTTTGGACATGAAATAATGTTTTGATGACAACAACCTTATTTTCAAAGATATGACGGGGGATCTCCAACATAACCCTCAAGTAAGTGCCTAGAGATCACAGAGAACTGAGGGAGGAAATATAAATATCATGAAAATACACAGGGATCGAGTAATAGGCTTAGAAGAGGTTCAAACTTTAAGTGGTGAATGTAAGATAAGGAGCCAGGTGCATAATGTTGAATTCCTGATCCTAATGCTGCAATTTAGGGTTTCAAATAGTGTACAGTAATCCTGGTCACATCACCATTAGCATAAAGCTTGTACACAATATTGTATTTATAGATTATACAATCTACTGCAGGAGTCTCAGAGTACAGCTATAATGTGATCATGCTCAAGCAATCTTTCATTCTCACTGCTACTAGGCTTGCTACTCATAACTCACGGCCTAACTACAATCAATTTATTAAAACCTCAACCAAAGACCAAACGTAAAACTTGCTGATGCTAATGGCTAATGTCAAGGAGGTACACACCTCCACTCCAGTAGATGTGACCATGACATTGTTCACCTTTGGCCTCTGTATAAGTGTCTAGTCCTGCAATAATTACTTTAAGTTTTAAACTTTGTTTCTCTGTGGACTGATCCGAGAAACTCCAGAAGTTTTGCAAAAGTAAGCTAGTTAGACCGGAAATTATAGATTTCGCCTCCTTCTTAATCGTAATTCCAGGTGAAGAATGCGCACAGCCTTGAAAGTGTCAAAATGTTGAAGGTCTACATGAAGGTCTTGTACAGTGCTGCAGACATGATTAGATCTCCAGAAAGGCTTGTGGAAGCTTGGCACCCTCAGACCCTTTGGTCCTCTTCCAAGTCCACATTTGGTGACGTAATGTCCTTTATATTATTGGGTAGCAGTTCACCAGTGCAGCAGGGTTTGCAAAATGGCACATTAGGGGCAGATCACGGACATTTCTTAACATTTATATAAGTCACTTTTTAACCACAGTTAGGAACGACATCACAATATAATAATTCTGCCAGACGTTACTAATTGAAATGGAATTGAAAACTGCTTGACTCACATAAGACTCTTCTTCTTCTCTTGAGACAACCAATCGTACCCTCTTTGATGCTTTTGAGATATGTACTCTACACTCTCGCTTAGAACAAAAATGACCATTATTTAAATGGTCTAAATGATCTACATTTTGAACACCCAGGCATGTGCCCGAGCATCAGATTTTTCACTTGGTTAAATTTCTTATTCCGACCAATATTTAAATTCCTTAACGGAAAAAAATGACTAATATTTAAATCCCTTAATTGCCTTTGAGTGCTCAGTCGTGTGAGTCACTGATATATGTGCTAGCCAACACTATAAATACAGTATAGCTGGACCTAAATCCTGAAGAACACTTCTATTATCATTATATATTGTCATAGCGCCCAGCCTGAAACGTGTCCCATTGGTAAAGTGCAAGGCATTATAGCCTATGTGAAGTGCTATACATATACATTTGACTTGACTGGCAGCACCCTTCTGAAGGACAGTCTCCTGGACTTACAGGCACAGAAAGGCCAAGTCTACCAGCAAGTGTGCCGCAGCATCCAGACGCGATGCCCAACGTCTCTGTCCCGCGGCTCAGCCTCGAACTCTCGGAGGTTGTGGTTGGGAAGAGAATGCTGGCAATTCTCTCGACCCGCCGTTGACAAGACCTGCCATCTGCTCCATTGGACTGTTATTACACAGAGGAACGCGTTTAGCATTTGGCTGCTCCCTTCACAGTGTGCTTTCATACTTACTGTTTTACTGCTCAAGTTTGACTCGAGTCTTTTCTGCTGATCTTTCTACCTGCCATTTTTGCTGCAGTAGTAATTATGCATGTTTGATTTCATACATCTGTATGAACTTGTTATTGTTTGCATTTTTATTTATGGACGAGTCAAAGTTCTCAACTCTATAACTCTATTAACCGTACTTTAAGTCCTCTAAGGCCGTTGACACACTGGATGCGTGGCGTGAGCGTGGCGTTTCTGTTGCGTGTCAGCTGCGTTGCGGCTGCGTCGCGTTTTCTCTGTCTTTACACACCAGAAACCATGCTTCACGCGGCGCTGGCGCGCTGCGGCTGCTATACTTGACAGAGGGACAGAGTAGGTGACAGAGTTTCTCCACCGCTTCAATTAACCTAACCTTGTTCACATATGGGGAGAGAGTTGTGGAAGGCTATACTTCATGTTAAGCATACATAAAGCCTACTGATAAAGGACACCGTCAACAGTAGCCTATTGACGGCAAAATAGTCTATGTTTGACAGCTGCAATATTTTAAAATCGATAATTAATTTTTTTGTTTTTTAAATTACATTTATATCTGAATTTATGTCAACCTATAGACTTTCAAACATCAAAATGTCATTAATTAATATGTATTTGTGTACAAAATGACATATAAACATATTTTCCTATTTTATTTTGCATGGAAACGCTTCCAACACGCTTGCGTGTCGCGTGAAAAATAGGCGTCGGTTCTATTTCTAGCATGCACGCGTTTTTTTGCGCAATTCTTCTAACAGGATAATTTTATTTAGCAAAATATCTCACCATTCACTGATGCGCCCAGGTCCGCACTCAGTCACCGTATGTTTGGTCTAAAACGCAACTAATCTCCGTATGCCGCAGGACAGCAAATGTGAGTACATTTTCTGTCATCTTTGCAGTACTGTGTGTCACGACACACACAAGGGAAAAGGTAAGATCCAATAGCAGTTTATTAATAGGGTAATCCGTACTCACAACCAGTCCAGGCAAGAGTCGAAATCCTAACGGCAATCCAAAATACACAAGACATCAACAAGCAACAGGAACGGAAGTGTGGGGACAATATACAAGGACTCCGTGACAAACACTGAAACAGACAGGGTATATATACACAAGTGCAAACAAGGTGACGAGAGACAGCTGAAGGAAATGAACAATCAGTGACAGACAGGATTATGGGAAGTGTAGTGAAAATGCCTAGACACCGTGAAAACTGAGACCTCTAATGTTAAACCCAGGGAACCACCAGACACTGTGACACTGTGATGTGAAGAGTGTGCAAAGTAACATATTTTAGCAACGGTGTAAAAGTGAATAGCACATAACAGGCACAATACCGGTAAACATGAATATCTATGGTTACAACATGGATCACATGACTAAATTACGTCATCGTTTTCAAATACCTCTGGCTTCACAGTCCACACTACCACGCGAAAACGGCGCTTTCAAATTTATCCGCTTTGGAGAGCGTATTCCAAAAGCTACGTTTACGGTGACTTAAAACGCCGTCTCAGTGTGGACGGAAGGCCAAAACAGAGAGAAAAATATACGTTTTCCAACGAAAACGTATTAGTGTGGACATGGCCTAAGTGGCATGCATTCATAACATATATGTATTTAGTTAGGTGTAGCCTACTGCTGGTTTTATTGCAACCCAGGCCTTTGGGTATACCTGACTCATGGTGACATGTCTGCAAAAATGTACGTATACATACAATTCACTGCAGTTTCCTGCTAAAATTAAGACTTGAGGCAGTAAAACACCAACAACTTTAATTCCTTATCACACAAATAATGATTACAGGGACAGATTATTGATTAATAAATGCTTATTTTGTGTGGATCCTTTACAATGTTATGACCTCAAAACGCTTTTACTATAGTGCATCACTGTAAATAAATTAATTTTAATGTTTGCATCACATAATCATCTCCATATGTTTGGCTTTTCTGACGTATGTAAACAGCTTAACTGATACATCACTGCACTTTTAATGTGAAGGAAACATTCACAAACAAACACAACGTGTCCCGACCCCACTAAACATCAGACGTCTATTGGACAGGCAGATCATGTCTATATTGCGTCAGTCGGTCCAAGACCAATTTTTGACCTTTATGCAACGTGCAATCTAGGTCTGCTATTTGGACATCTAACCATGACCCCACCTGGACGTCAATATAATGTTCAATATTTGAACGCCGGAATAGGTAATTTTCTGGATGTTATGTGGACGTCTAAGACAGGTGCAGGAAATTGACATGATCTAGGTTTGCAAAGTTACCTCCAAATGAGGTCTTTTCTACGTCATGTTTGGAAGTCAGATTTTGGTTCCCTGAAGGTGCAGACTGTGATGCCATGTGGACGTCTAAGACCGGTGCAGGAATTGACATGATCTAGCCCACTAAACATAGACGTGCAGATCATGTCTATATTGGGTCCGTCGGTCCATGACCAATTCTGGACATCTATTCAACATCCAAACTAGGTCCACAATTTGGACGTCAAACCATGACCCAGCTTGGACGTCATATTGACATTCAACATTTGACCTTTGAAATGGGTAATTTTTTGGACGTTATTTGGACGTCTATGACAGGTGCAGGAAATTTACAAGATTAATATATAATATTTTTTTATTTACAAATATCAACATTGTTGTTATCAACATGATTAATACATATGAATACAGATTATTAATAATTATTTAAAATAGTTTTCCAAAAACTCCACTGATTGTCTCAGCAGCAGGTGATAACTGAGACGCAGTTTGTTATAGTTTTCCTGTAGCTCAAACAGTAGAGCATTGGTGCTTGCAACGCAAGATCATGGGTTTGATTCCCAAGGAAAGCAAGGACTTATAGGAATATAAATGTGTAATGCAATGTAAGTCACTTTGGATAAAAAGCATCTGCCAAATGCATAAATGAAAATACAATGGTACAGAAAACACGTTCTCCACCCTTTTGAAACATGGGACTACAGTTTTAGAAGTTGTATAAAACCAACGTAAAAATTTGTCTAAATTTGATGTTGAAAAGACGTCCACAAACGACCACATTTGGACTATAAATAACCCTTACACAGACGTCCCACGGATGTCAACATTAGACGTGCGGTAGATGTCGAAAAAATACGTTGTCTGGCGTCACAGTCTGCACCCTCCTGATACAGACATAGGACGGACAAGCACACCGTTGAAACTACGTCATCTGGAGGTAACTTTGCGCAGGGGGGATATAAAGAGCTCAAAGTCTTCTAGGAGCAAGCAAAAATGGCAGGGTTGAATCAGTAAATGCATTTTCATATCATATTTGCTTTTGTTAACACTATCAGTTAGATTTAGTGCAAGTTTTAGTGTATGTGGTACATTCATTTCAAACGAGATTTAACCCTTTAGTGCCACTCACCGGACATTTTATTTCCAAACTGCCGTGATACACACATCCAATCTAGTAAAATGTTGCCACATCTGTTTAACTGTTTCAGAGAATACTCAACATGCTATTTAGTACCAGTAACTGTGAATTGTGCTACAAACAATGCAATATAATTTAGCAAAAATGTACTGTTTTTAGCATGACATCTGCGACGGAGGAAAAAACAATATTGCCTAAAGCACATGTGAACGTGTCACCTGCAAAGTGCAGCAAACTGTACCCGGAGCAACAGATTTCAGACATCTTTCATAAATGTCACATATTTCCAAAGAGCCTGGGTTGTTTTATTTATAGTTTTGTTCTTGTCACTTCTTTATTTCATTTCTTTGGGATCTTATGAGTACATTTAGTACAGAGTGGCACTATTTGTTCATTCCACACATGAAGCGCTCGAGCACTCTGGTTTCAGCTGTAATGAATAGAGGAGCACGGAGGAGATAAGGTGTGTGTGAGAGTGTGTTTGAGAGCCGCGAGCTCCCCGGGGAAGCAGAAAACTATAGAGACGTGATCCAGGACTGCCACCGTCTGAGCGTCTGGCTGCTGGTCTAGTCGAGTCTGGCACAGTCACAGAGAGAAGCAGGGAAGGACGTGGACAGTCTCACTGCTATACAGAGATATCGGGGAAAATGCTGAAAGGGGTCACATGAGAAATCAGATTTGCTTTGATCTTTTGAGATAAAAGCTGCAAAAATTGCTCATTTTGAAATCCTCAAATAATGTGAGATACTCAAGATATTAACAGAAGACTTCTTAAAGGCACAACAGCTGAGAGAGAGAGAGAGAGAGAGAGAGAGAGAGAGAGAGAGGGAGAGAGAGAGAGAGAGAGAGAGAGAGAGAGAGAGAGAGAGAGAGAGAGAGAGGAGAGAGAGAGAGAGAGAGATTGTTAATGGAAAAAACTAATTATGACAGATTTTAGCACAAACCGGTGAAGGCATGGGAGAAAAAACTAAAACGATTAATAAATTGGCCCTATTTACTTTGTTAATACTCAACACAATTCAGTGCTGCAAATTATTCCAAAGAATCATCGGAAATAATTTTTCATTGAAATGTTATAACTTGCTCCACCTCTGAAATAACCACATACTGTTGCAATTTAAACAGTAAACAAATTGATATAATAAAAAAGTGTGAATATAATAGTAATAAATGGTAACACTTAAATGATTCCCTGCCAGCATAAAAAAAATAAAAAAGTTGCCAGCCAGCAACAGCATTTTCAGCCATTTTCACAAAACTTTTATGGCCCCCAGAATATTTTATTGAATATGAATATTCAATAAAAAAAAAGAACAGAGCCTCTGCTTTTAAAACAAACAAACAACAAAAAAGACTAATAAAAAAAAAATTCTAGCTTAAAGTCGACATGAAATCAAAATTGACCCTATTTACTTTGTTATTACTAGTCTCGTGGTGAACAATTCACCCGTGCAAGTTAACACATGCAGAAAATATTTGTTTGCCGTGGTAATCTTTAATCAAAGTCTGAAAAGTTGCTTCCAGTCTGGAATGGCGTTCCTTTTCTTATGACGTCAGTTTGACGGCTTGGGTTGAAAACGCTTAAAGGGATACTTCACCTCTATAAAGATGAATGTGTATTTAAAATGGGTCATTTATGTAGAAGAAATGTGGAATTATTTTTGAATTTGGAGCCTTCTAGACTGAGAAAAGCCAGAAAATATATTTTTCTCTTATGGGGATGAAAGACAACAACTCCCAGAATGCACTTGCTTCGCTGCCCTACGAGGCCACTCCCAAGCCGCGCCTACCGGTAAGAGCGCAGTTAAACAACAAGGCTAAGCTACTAGTGAGTCTCCGTGAGTCTGCCCGGGATTTCGAGACTGCCAAAAATGTCCGTGATTCGGCTTTTGCGTTCTACAGTCGCCATTCATCATGTTTACTGCGGCGAGCAGGACGAGACTGACGGCCGCGGGAGAACGGCGCGAGGCCGGTGGCGTGATTACTGATGACTGTGAGACGCACCGGTCTCGTATCTCTCACGGAGCAGCGGCAATTTTCTTAGCAATGTTAAAACGCACATTAACCCATCACTTGTTTAGCGTTCATGTAAACACTACATTCAGATTCACCAATCGGGATGAATTCAGTTAGATTGAAACAAAAGGTGTGCATGTAAACAGTGAATGGCGACTGCAGAAAGCAAAAGCTGAATCCCAGACATCTCAACGGCTGGACATGTCCGGGAAAAAGAGGATGGTAACCGCTACTACTCAACTTTCTCCACAGAACAAGAGCCTGTTAGCTTAGCTTCCAAATAAAAGATGGCTGACACTATTTGTACATTCTGTGAGTGAGATCCCTCCCTCTGTGGGCGGGCTGAGAACATGCAGATCTAGCGCCTCCTACTGGCTGTAGTCTCCAGCCTTTGGACAAAAAAAAGCATTTTTTACAGACAAAAAACATATAAATATCTCGTCTCAGGGCGATATGAAGGAGGGAAGCACGGTAATTTGAAAATACTACAGGTTTTTGACTGATACAAAGCTTAATGCTAAATCCTGAAGTATCCCTTTAACCACTCCTCTCAAACCGTCAGTCGGCTATGAGCGAGAGATGGAGAGCAGGAGCGCTGAAGTAAAACCCTGCCTTCTGTTCAATATTCCCTTTCACTTGGAAATACGTCACAACAACTTCCGGTTCACGCGGACTTTAATGCATTTATTATCAAAACTTAAAATCATGTTTTAATCAAAGACTTCATCCGGATGGGGTGATCAAAGTTCAGACGGAGTAGATCGAGTCCATCAACACCCCCAAAGTTTCACGGTCCTGAAGCTCGTCCTGGGTCGACATTTCATCCAGTAACATTGGGCAGATTTGATTTGATTTACTGTCTAATGGTGATAAACGTGTTATTATTTTACATGTGCGTAAGCAATGCTCCTATCGCTTGTTTCTGCTTCATCTTCGCCTGTGTTTTGATCAGGAGATTCTCTTTCAGAAGATGTCCCCTACCGTATAACAGCGAAAACACGGATTTAACATGAACTAACAGTGAAAAATGCTTAAAAAGCATTTATTAATCTTGTTGTATCGGTTAATATTATCTCATGCACGTGAGATAACATGAACTAGGGTTATTATCGTTAACTAAAACTGAAGTAAAGATAAACCTAAAAAGCAAAATGAAAATTGTAAAAACTAATAAAATGACTAAAAATACACTGAAAATATAAAAATTAACCATTTTAAATATTCATAAAACTATAATAATACTGACATGAATTAAAGATTAAAAAATACTATAACAAATGTATTGATCATTAATGTTGGTCAATGCATTACTATCGGGATCATATTGTAAAGACCCAATAAATGATGATCTGCTCAAAAAGCCTCTTCAAAATGGCAAACCCACATTCAGGTCTGACTCTGTTGTGGTTTAAAACACACACTTTCATGATCCGGTTAATGCAGCGGGTGACATGACTGCCAGACCTTGTTTCCTTATTGTATTACAGTTGTGGATTCAGTCTTTCTGTGAGAATCTCAGCTTTTTCAAACACACTGCACGCAGACGTAGTGTTTGAGAGGGTCATCTCAGGTGAACGCTGGAGATGTGTGTGTGTGTGTGTGTGTGTGTGTGTGTGTGTGTGTGTGTGTCTCGCATGTGTGTGGGAGGCTAATGCTGCAGGCGCCGAGCTTCTCCAAACCTCCATCTGTTTACTTCAAACTGTCTGCGTCCCGTTTGAGTCTTCTGGACACACACACACACACACACACACACTAAAAGATCTGCAGCTCCTCATTAAAAGCTAATGTATACTGAATATTACAATTATGGTTGTTACATATAGTTAAATATTAACTCATTAATAACAATAATAATGTTTTCGATCAAAGATCAATCGGTTTATAAAAAAAAAAAAAAATGTGTATGTTATTAAAGCTGCTGCAATGCTTTGAGTATATAGTATATATATATATAATATATTTTTTGAACATGTTCCCAAACGCTGTCTGCCGTTTTTCAGAAAAGCAGGTTGTCAAACTCGTGTCATTTGAGAAGGTTTGCTGAATGGCTTTTTTTTTTTGTTGTCTCAGAACTATATCGCTCTTTATATAAGGTTGGATATGAAATATCAAACTTTATCTGCATAGTGTATACAGTACACACACCTAAAGTGATATTATAGTATATCTCAACTGCTTGTTTGCATGTGTCATCGCTCAGCTCTAATCTTCTAAATGTGATTATAGGGTTTGACTTGTTCACTTTCTAGCTCTGTCACAGAGTCATGTGTGTGTTATTTCTCTGTTTTCATTAATATGTCTAGTAGGACGAACATGTTATGACTGACATTATAACTTAGGCCAAAAAAAATGACTCACAGCTAATATTATAATTATGACATCTTGGTTATTAATAAATCTGTTCATCTCTGTAGAAGCAGAATCTATCAGTTCAGGGTATCTGGTGTGTGTGAGCGGCAGTGGTGTGTGTCCCGTCAGCGAGGTGCCCGCTCAGGTCCCGCAGACGACGGGCAGGACGCCAGCGGGAGGAGCTCAGGCTGTGCATGAAACTGATGCCTTTAAATGTTTAGCACATACACACATCTGAGCTGTGCAGAGTCTCTGGGCATCGGGTTTTAGTCTTTGAAATTTTGTCGAGGCTCATATTGATCTTTTGCACTAAAGGCGTTTGAATGTTTTTCTTTTTTAGATATTCATTTATACCTAAAGATATTGAATTCAAATACGGCAGGTCTGATTAATATTTAAACAAGTGAACATAAAACTTGGACGTGATTAGGGTACAAAGTAGGGCTCGATTTTTTTTATTTAACTTTTTACAATAGGGTATATGTCGAACGTCGCATTACGAAACCGGAAAACAGAACGCATCGCTTCCGGTTCAGGTCTTTTGTATGTGCTTCATGCATTTTTTTACTGTTTTACTCAAGATTACTTAAAAGGAGCGAGCAAATATGATCATAACCAATGTCCCTCGCATGTGAAGATCGATATTTAAAAGTAAAAAAAAAAAAATCTTCACACTAACGTTAAGATATTTAAATAGAATAAAACGCCAATAACAAAGTGAGATAGGTAGGTTAGCTGATTACCTTAAAATTCCATAGATATCGGCGTCAGTTCATACGGCTGTTAACACTTTCTATGACAAGCGGATGCGATGAGACCAGGTTTCCGGTTTCGTCATGCAACGTTCGACATATACCCTATTAGCAAGGAAGGCTATTAAGTGAAAGGCATCACTTAAAGGTGCAGTAAGCTATTTGTGAGAATCATCATCGAACACTAATGTTACTCACGATCGGAGCAGAAACCACACAACCTCCGCGTCTGTTTCCAGGCCTTCCCACTGAGGTCTCTCGCGCTGGAAAGCTTTTCTAATGTTAACGCGAGTCCTAAAGCTCTTGCCTGATCATAACCCTTCTTTTTCCAGTGATATTTCTCTGAGCTTTTCTCTTTTGTAATGTCTCTCAGCCATCTCTCTTTCTACAGTCTTTCTTCAAATCTCCCGCTTGCTCACTCTCTCATGCACTTCACAATTTCAGTAACTCTGTTCCCGCCATTGCATGTATTGCATATTCAGATATTCAAAAAACTAAATATTCTGGGGGCCACGAAAGTTTTGTGAAAATTATAAAAAAATGCTGCCTCTGGCTGGCAAAAAAAACAAACAAACAAAAAACAGTAATGTCCTAAACTAATCTTGAAAAACTATATATCATTTGAAAGCTTACACTCTCTAGTTTACATATTTGGTGACTGATTTTCAAAATAAATTACAGAGGAGTTAATTAATTTATCAATTTGCAACAAGAATATTTTCATACTCCTAAGGCATGTTCAGACCTTTATGATAGGATGAATAGGATGTCTACTTCATAAATTGTAAAAATAATGGTTCAGATCACTCAAACAACATATGGAAATGGAGGCGCCCTTATATGGGCAGAAATGTCAACTAGTGGAGAAGTGTGGTACTGCGCCCAAACTAAATCTCACTGAACGCTTATTTTTTTAAATATCAACCTAAAATTTGAAACACAACTTGTTCAGATTTTTGGCTTTGATTCTTTTCCATTTTTAAAAATATATATTTTATATAAAATATGAATAATTAAATGTTTAACTTTGTACATTTTCATAAACTCAAACTTCTATAACTTTTTTTCTGTTTAACTTTACTAATTTATTTCACTTCTAAAAATCTGCCAAATCTATATTCCAAAGCATTCTTGAATTACAACCATTTAAGTTCAGAATGTGCATTTCACTTTTAATTTAATTTGTTTTAAATTAGAGTTTAAACTGTATGTAGTGATCAACATTATGTCAACAGAACTCATCACAATAATATTAATGCAACTGAAAATCAATAAATCAATAAATTAGACCTTTTAACTTGTAACCATGCATTTATTTAAGTTGTGGTAATAAATCCCATGAAATTCGTGTCAGAGTGATATTAAAATTGGCACAATATTATGAGTCCCGTTCCATGTTTTTTGCAACTGCTCCTTCTGAACGGCAGCCGCCTGATGTTGGTTACCGTGATCTTTGAGGGAATGCAGTTAAATCATAGACACACACACACACACACACACACACACACACACACAGCTCCTGCATCTCTAAACCTGTCCCGTGTTGGAGTTTGAGCTGCTTTCCGGTGAATATGGCGGACCCACTGTGTGCTTCCACAAGCATAAATCACCCTCACCGCAGTCAAGTCTCTCTCTCTCTGTTACGACTCTCTCTTTGTCATGGTTCAAGCCTCCGTTTGCTCTATTCTCTGAGGATTATCTGAACGAAACTGAATTGAACGCAGCTCGGCGGAATAATAAGGCATTCAGCTGGCCGGCCTGACACTTGGCGTGTAATTAAGGGCCTGGTGCTGCCGTTTGATGCCAAATGAAAGAAAATGGCTTGGCTCTCTCCTGCTGATTGCTGCCTGGCATCTTTCACCTGAATTTCCCGGCCATCCCGGCATTGTGCAGCCGATTGCGAGTGCGTGGGTAATTGCACAGCGAGTGGATGACGGCTCCCGTAGACTGTGTGGCACCGCATCACTGCTCAGGAAAAGTAGCGCACTACACACAGGCTTCATGGTGTGCAAAATAAGGCGGGTCAGATGACTTCGAGAATCAGCATTAAAGTGGCTGATTATAAACGTCATTTAGGAAAAATGGCAAGAACAGAATGTGATCACATGGATAGTGAGCGGCACACATTTGCTGTTCTTTATGCTAACTTCATTGGGATAAATTAAGGAAGTGTTCATGGAGAAGGCAATCCCATAATGCAAATGCACTCAAATTTGGGGCATGGTTTCACTAAATTTCAGACTTAATACGGTAATAATGGCCAGTAACACGCTGGATTAAACATGAAATTTCGACGTAGAAAATCTGGAATAGTAATATTAAACACAGTCTAATAATCTTTGTTTTATTCACAACTTAAAAAAATCTTTTGTACAGTGTATTTGAGCAAGAGTTGAGCATTACTAAAAGCTTATATCACACTGTAAAAGTGTAATCTGCAGTTGTTACCTTGAAAAAAAAAGAAAGGTTTGTTGTATTCATTAATGCATTCAGATTGTGTCAGTTATGTTAAGTCATATTTTTTTATTTGATTAAAACCAGCTCATTTGTTTTCTTTAAATGTAGAAATGTACACGACTTCTTACGGTTTCATTAACTTCCTTGTCTTTTACAGATCTGGAAATCATAATTTGAAACCTGATATTTCCAGCTTTCATGGCTGTGAAAAAGTAATGTTTTAAACCTGAATTTTAAAGGCCTTTAGAAGAAAATCAAACCTAGATTGTGAAACGTACACATGAATGCCTTTCAGCAAAGGGTTTCCCAAAATGTTATCCGAAAACACCTTCTAATTAAGACAGTCTCCACACTCTCTTTACGCAGATTTAGACAGATGATGATTCCTCACATCGTCACATGAAAGAACCTCAGATGCCTTCATAAGACCTCTCACATGCGGTTTCATTAAACACTTTACTAAAATCTGTATGTTTGTGTGCGTGTGTGCGTGTGTGTGTGTGTGTGTGTGTGTGTGTGTGTGTGTGTGTGTGTGTGTGTCTGTGTGTGTGTGTGTGTGTGTGTGTGTGTGTGTGTGTGTGTGTGTTTGTGTCTGTGTGTGTGTGTGTGTGTTTGAGAGAGAGAGTTTTCATTGGTTTGTGATCAACACAACACCTGCAGTTATGTACAGACGAACTAAATAAGACATACACATAAACAAATGGAGGAAAATTGTTACATTGCTGAATCTACTATGTGCCTTTTGTTGTCTGATTGATAAGTGGGCCATTTTTTTTATCCACTGAAAGTATTTTAGTATAATTGTGCAAACTTCAACCTTCCTTCAGCTCGTAGTTCACATGTCTTTTTGCTGTGAAATTTTTACTGATTTTTATAAAGTGAATTCTTCCAGATGAACACTTACTGTATTGAAGCAACGTAGGTTTACTAGATTATCAATACATCATTTTTTTAGAAAAATCATGTCCAAATCTGAGTATTAAATAAAGTACTCAACAAAAAAACACACACTCCTTGAACGGAGACGTTACGTCCACTGAACCACCACTGAATGGCTGGGATCCCTGTCTCGGCAGCGTAGGTATGACTCACTGGCCGATGTTCATGGTCTCGCTTTGTTGGCACTTGGAGGTGATTAAGCTCCCAGGCCAGACCCCAATACGTCAGTGTGACGTAACATCTCCATTCCCTCCTTCAGGGAACAGGGGTTACATTAGTAACCTAAGCCCATTTACATTTATTCATTTAGCGAAAGGGTGTGTAGTGATGACGCTGAAGCTGAGATTGTTTAGTGGAACGGTACGTGATGCGCTTATTTATGATCCTAAGCCCATTTCACACAGCACGTTGATCCTGAAAAATTGGCAGAAATATTTTGTGAACGCAATTGATTGCGTTTGATTCTGGGATCAATCCCGGAACGCTGCCCTGTGTGAACAAAGCCGTAATCAATGGCGTAAGGGTGTGTCGTAGAGATGACGACGAAGCTGAGATTGTTCGCCAGCTTAGTGGAGCGGTACATGATGCGCTAGTTTATGATCGAATCAGAAAAAACTGCACAAGCGTCGAGAGAGAGAGAGAGAGAGAGAGAGAGAGAGAGAGAGAGAGAGATCGCAGATCATAATCAAATTTAAGACGCTGTGGAGAAATTACATGTCACATCGATGCCACGTGTCTTTACGGGATCTTTACGGGATGTGTGTGAACTCTGGCAGTGTTAATGCACCAAAATCAAATGATCCCGGGACAAATTCTATGTGTATTTCCTGCAATCTTTGTGTGAAAACGGCTCTAGACATTTTTACACCCTGTTTGAAATTTTCATTAAGTTTTGTTCACGGATTCTTTTTTGCATGCTTTATGTGTGGTTTCCTGGTTTATTATTACTGAATTCTGCATGCCATGGTCTCGATTAGATGTTTTTCCATTTGCCAAGTTCTTGATTAGTTAGTGGACCACAGCACCTCACTGGAATAAATGACATTTGGCTCATTAACCCATTCTAATATGTTCAGTCAAATTCTAATTGGAATCCCTAAAGGCGTTTGTTGTTTTGTAGCTTGGAAACTCACAACATTCACAAGGTTGAGGTTGTCTGTGGATCGATTATATGGGCAAAATCAAGATGAATTATGACTGCTTGTTAAAATGAATATGTTTTTTATTGACTGAATGTGTTTTATTTTAATGTGACAGCGTTTGTTCATTATTTTAACCTGGTGCTGCTCGTGTGATGGTCACATTTTTTTTCTTTTTTAAATTCAATTAATATACTTTATTTTAGTTCAATAATGTTTTTTTTCTGTCATTTTCAAATTTTGAGGGGATTCTATGGCACTAAATTATATTTATGCAGTAGTTATAATCCATTTATTACCTATTAACCACTTTTTGAGCATTAAGCTGCAAATTAAATGTCCAAATTAAACTGCTGTAAACCTTGAATGCTTTGAGCAGCACACTTAAGGTGTATCTTTTTTTAAAGGGTATTTTAAATTTAGCAGATTATTGCTGAAGTGAAAAAGGAAAAGAATGAAATGAAAGAAAGAAAGTTATACAAGTTTATTGTTGTGAATAATGCACAAAAAGCTATTTTCAAATTTGATATGAAATGTATATTTTCGAAAACATGTTTTACTCAAAGAAAATCAAAGCAATAAATCTAAACTATATAACTTTACAAACACATTTTCAAGATTAGTAATAATTTTATTATTTTTTATTATAAAAAAAAAGAAATGAATACATTTTAATTTAGCAAGGACACAATGAATTTATCAAAAGTGACAGCAAATAATTTTTTCCATAGTTTTTTTTACAAAAATTCTATTCATCAAGGAATCCTGAAAAAAGTATCACAGTTCCACAGTTTCCACAAAAAATATGAAGCTGCACAACTTTTTTGAACATTGATAATAATCAGAAATGTTTTTTTTTTTTAGCAGAAAATCAGCATATTAAAATTATGCTGAACATTCAACTTTGATCAGAGGAATAAATTACATTTTACAATATATTCACATCAAAAACAATTTTAAATTACAATAATATTTCACAATATTACGGTTTTTACTGTTTACTTTTGATCAAATAAATGCGGTCTTGAAGAGACTTCTTTCAAAATATTAAAAAATCTCATGGACCCTAAACTTTTGAACAGTAGTGTATACTCACAAAATCATGATCACATTCCACCCCAAAATATAAAGGAAAAAAAACATGATTTTTTTTTAATGATTATTTTATTTCAGATTATGAACATGTTTTTAAACCAATATAATGTGTTTAATAGTTTCATTTTCCAAATACGTCCTGCTTCTGTGTGTTTTTAAAGTGTTTTCACAGAGCAACACGCAGGGAGCCTTGCAGCTCTGATATTAAGCGTGCTATCGGGCTCCCGGAGGGGCCCTTCATTGTCCCACCACACTCCACTGCAGCACCACTAACACATCATTTGTTACCACCCCGCTTCACTGGTTTTAATTAGTGTCTCTGAATGCTGCCGCACAACAGAGGCTCGAAAAAAATCAAACACAACTGCTCTAAATTTGTTTGTATCTGCTCCAGTTTCACCACACAAGATCCTCCCTTCACACAGCCAAATACACACGAGCTGTTTGAGTTTCTCATCTTCCTGCAACATATTTTCTCTGTCAATATCACACTGTAGCTGAGCTCTACTTCACAACAGACGACATGTTCTTGTGGCAAACGCAGTGAGGAAGTTATATGTCATGTGACTAATCCTGCTGGTGTGGAAAAGTTAACATAATCGTGTGATTTGTGAAGTAATGGGATCTCATGACCTCATGGGGTCTGTAATCATGTCTATTATGTTTTGAATCATATGGAATATCTTTTTTTATGTTTTTTTGTTTTTAATAAATCCTTTTAAAAATGTAAACTATAATCACGATCATCATTGGAAAAGCAGCATGAATAGTCGTGTTTTTTTGTGCTTGAATGTGAAATAAAGCTCTTTAAATAGAGCTGGAAAAGGCAAAATTGGTTGAATGATCAGTCATATTCTATAGGAAGAGGTGATATACTGTAGCTAATGAGCTAATGAAAGATCAGAATTTACCACTGATTTCTCACTTATTTGCAATAAAATTAAGATGTGTATGTGGGGAAGATGTTAAAGCTGCTACATCTCTGCATTCTTCTGTGCGATTTGCATGTTCATTTATGTCTATACTAACAAGTTTAAATCTTTTCATGTTTCAGAAAATGAAATTGGAGGAGGTGTAGTGACCTCTTATCAGTCGCCTAACACAGAGGGCCGTGGGCCAAACAGAGGTCTGAACCAAAGAGCAATTCAACCGGCAATTACATCAGGTACCACTGCAAGCTGTCTGTCTGTCTGTCTGTCTTTATATCTGTCTGTCTGACTGTCTGTCTGTCTGTCTGTCTGACTGTCTGTCTGTCTGTCTGTCTGTCTGTCTGTCTTTATATTTGTCTGTCTGTCTTTATATCTGTCTTTCTGTCTTTATATCTGTCTGTCTTTATATCTGTCTGTCTGTCTTTATATCTGTCTTTCTGTCTTTATATCTGTCTGTCTGTCTTTATATCTGTCTCTGACTGTCTGTCTTTATATCTGTCTGTCTGACTGTCTGTCTGTCTGTCTGTCTTTATATATGTCTGTCTGTCTGTCTTTATATCTGTCTGTCTGTCTGTCTGTCTTTATATTTGTCTGTCTGTCTTTATATCTGTCTGTCTGTCTGTCTGTCTTTATATCTGTCTGTCTGTCTGTCTTTATATATGTCTGTCTGTCTGTCTTTATATTTGTCTGTCTGTCTTTATATCTGTCTGACTGTCTGTCTGTCTGTCTGTCTTTATATATGTCTGTCTGTCTGTCTTTATATATGTCTGTCTGTCTGTCTGTCTTTATATTTGTCTGTCTGTCTTTATATCTGTCTGTCTGTCTGTCTGTCTGTCTTTATATCTGTCTGTCTGTCTGTCTTTATATCTGTCTGTCTTTATATCTGTCTGTCTGTCTGTCTTTATATCTGTCTGTCTGTCTGTCTTTATATCTGTCTGTCTTTATATCTGTCTGTCTGTCTGTCTTTATATCTGTCTGTCTGTCTTTATATCTGTCTGTCTGTCTTTATATCTGTCTGTCTGTCTTTATATCTGTCTGTCTTTATATCTGTCTGTCTGTCTGTCTTTATATCTATCTGTCTGTCTGTCTTTATATCTGTCTGTCTGTCTGTCTTTATATCTATCTTTCTGTCTGTCTGTCTGTCTTTATATCTATCTTTCTGTCTGTCTGTCTGTCTGTCTTTATATCTATCTTTCTGTCTGTCTGTCTGTCTGTCTATCTGTCTGTCTGTCTTTATATCTGTCTGTCTGTCTGTCTGTCTGTCTTTATATATGTCTGTCTGTCTGTCTTTATATCTGTCTGTCTGTCTGTCTGTCTTTATATATGTCTGTCTGTCTGTCTTTATATCTGTCTGTCTGTCTGTCTGTCTTTATATTTGTCTGTCTGTCTTTATATCTGTCTGTCTGTCTGTCTTTATATCTGTCTGTCTGTCTGTCTTTATATATGTCTGTCTGTCTGTCTTTATATCTGTCTGTCTGTCTGTCTGTCTTTATA
Organism: Phoxinus dragarum; assembly: GCA_033366665.1. Taxonomy (NCBI): domain Eukaryota; kingdom Metazoa; phylum Chordata; class Actinopteri; order Cypriniformes; family Leuciscidae; genus Phoxinus; species Phoxinus dragarum. Next base: position 42,691 of record JARPMJ010002014.1, read on the forward strand.
TTTGTCTGTCTGTCTTTTTATCTGTCTGACTGTCTGTCTGTCTGTCTGTCTTTATATATGTCTGTCTGTCTGTCTTTATATCTGTCTGTCTGTCTGTCTGTCTTTATATTTGTCTGTCTGTCTTTATATCTGTCTGTCTGTCTGTCTTTATATCTGTCTGTCTGTCTGTCTTTATATCTGTCTGTCTTTATATCTGTCTGTCTGTCTGTCTGTCTTTATATCTGTCTGTCTGTCTGTCTTTATATCTGTCTGTCTTTATATCTGTCTGTCTGTCTGTCTTTATATCTGTCTGTCTGTCTTTATATCTGTCTGTCTGTCTTTATATCTGTCTGTCTGTCTTTATATCTGTCTGTCTGTCTTTATATCTGTCTGTCTTTATATCTGTCTGTCTGTCTGTCTTTATATCTATCTGTCTGTCTGTCTTTATATCTGTCTGTCTGTCTGTCTTTATATCTATCTTTCTGTCTGTCTGTCTGTCTTTATATCTATCTTTCTGTCTGTCTGTCTGTCTGTCTGTCTGTCTTTATATCTATCTTTCTGTCTGTCTGTCTGTCTGTCTATCTGTCTGTCTGTCTTTATATCTGTCTGTCTGTCTGTCTGTCTGTCTTTATATCTGTCTGTCTGTCTGTCTGTCTGTCTGTCTCTCTGTCTGTGTGTCTGTCTGTCTGTCTTTATATCTGTCTTACAAAAGTCACAACTCCTTTCCTGAACACGCCCCTCATCTGTCTGGTCGACAAACAGATAGTCCCGCCCTAAAGTCACGGCATTGGTTGAGTCTCTGCTGCTGTTTTGAGCTACAGTACAGATCAACTGTGTAACACTTTTCAGGAAGACGACCTACAGTGACTTATTCTGCACACAAATTATTTAGCTCAAAAACAAAATGCAACAGTTTGCATCAGTCCTTTTGAGTTATGACAACTTAAAAAAATTATGTTCGACTAGCAAACTCCATTTAGTTAAAGTAACTTAATAACTGGTAGCATAAACACAAATTGCTTGTAGTAGTAGTAGTACTGTATTGATCCTAGTTGGGAAATTAAAGTGCATTAGCAGCAATACATGAAGACAGTAAAGTACTCACAGTACACACATACTATACACGTATATTAAATAACAAATTTCCCACAAAAAAATAAAATAAAAATAATAATTATTGCACATCTTGTTTAAAGTTTTAAAGGTACACTGTCTAGTTTAAGTATTTTATTAGCTAAAATCAATGTCTTTATTCATAAATATGTCCTCATTGGTGTAAAATTACCTCTGCCAATGATCCGACTTATCCTCGTAAGCGAAGAATTTCGTATCTTTATTTACATGGGACGGGTAAGTCCAAGGAGGCTTCCATGTCGTTCCGCCATCTTGAAAAACGTCTCGGGTTACGACTGTAACCCTTGTTCCCCGAGAAGGGAACGAGACACTGCGTCATCGTCGATGACACTTTGGGGAATGCCCCAGCATAGCGCGTCTGAAGAATGAATGAAATCCTGTCTGATCCTGATTGGTGCTGCGTCATGACGTAGTAGATGACGGCATAACCGGAAGATACAAGGGGACGCCCGAACACACACACATTAGCTCTTTTGCGATGAAGCAAGCGCTCTGTCCGTGATAGGTGTGGCGACGAGACGCAGTGTCTCGTTCCCTTCTCGGGGAACAAGGGTTACAGTCGTAACCCGAGACGTTCCCCTTCGAGGGAACTCGCACTGCGTCATCGTCGATGACACTTTGGGGAACGTAATGCCCACTAGGCCACACCGTAATCACGCCCGCCCTAGTGTGAAGCTGGGACCAGGCACACTTAGGACGCGAGCACTCTGGCGCCAGGCGTCACAGGGAGTTGCAGACTGTAAAATCGTATGAAGGTGTGCGGAGTAGCCCACCCGGCCGCCTCGCAGATCTCATGAAGCGAGGCTCCAGAAAGGAGGGCCACCGAGGAGGCCATGCCCCTGGTGGAGTGCGCCCTCACGGCCATCGGTGAAGGCAAATTGCGCACCTGATAGGCCGTGGCTATAGCCTGGACAATCCAGTTACTGATTGTCTGCTTGGATGCAGGCAGCCCCTTCTTGGGTGAACCAAAACACACCAACAACTGGTCTGACTTCCTCCACTGAGAAGACCTCTCGAGGTACACTCTCAGGGCTCTGACTGGGCAGAGCAGGTGAAGTCTCCCTTCTTCCGCCGTCACGTGAGGTGGAGAACAGAAGGCCTGAAGAACCACGGACCGTGCCACATTGGAGGGCACCTTGGGCACATAGCCCGGTCTAGGATGTAAGATGGCCTTAACTCCGCCGGGGGCAAACTCCAGGCAAGTTGGCATTATAGCCAAGGCCTGGAGATCCCCCACTCTCCTCAGAGAGGTGATAGCGAGGAGAAAGGCCACCTTAAGGGTCAGGTTCTTTGCCTCAGCCGACTCCAGTGGCTCAAAGGGGGCCTCAGCCAACCCTTCAAGTACCACCGCCAGGTCCCAGGTTGGGACTCTGGAGCGAGCCGCAGGCCTCATCCTCCGAACCCCACGGAGGAAACGTACAACCAGATCGTGCCTTCCCAGGGGCCCATCACCTAGAGGCGAGTGGAAAGCCGCTATGGCAGCCACGTACACCTTAAGTGTGGACGGGGTAAGACCGGCGGAGAAACGATCTTGGAGGAACTCCAGCACTGAAGCCACTGGGCAGTTAACTGGGTCCACCTCACGCTCTCTACACCAAGTGGAAAACACATTCCACTTCAGGCTGTACAGTCTCCTGGTGGAAGGAGCCCTGGAGCTGAGTAGGGTCTCGACAACACCTGCTGACAGGCCAGCCTCTAGGTACTGATCCCCCTCAGGGGCCAGACCCAGAGGTTCCACAGCTCTGGTCGGGGGTGAAATATTGTGCCCCCTGCCTGTGACAGCAGATCCCTCCTCAGAGGGACCTGCCACGGGAGGCCATCCAGCAGTGCTACAATGTCTGAGAACCATACCCGGGTCGGCCAGCGGGGTGCCACTAGAAGTAGGCTGATCCCTTCCTGGCGGACCCGCTCCAAGACTCCTGGGAGCAGAGTGATCGGGGGAAATGCGTACAGACGCAGCCTCGGCCACGTCTGTGTCATGGCATCCAGCCCCAGAGGGGCTGGATACCTGAGAGAGAACCACAGTGGACAGTGGGACGTCTCTTGAGACGCGAACAGATCCACTTCCACTGGGCCAAATCTCACGCACATGGCCTCCACCACCTCGGGGTGGAGACGCCACTCCCCGGGCCTCAGCCCCTGCCTCGACAGGACGTCTGCTCCCAGGTTTTGGTCCCCTGGGACATACATCGCTCTGATGGACGACAGTTTCCCCTGGGACCACAGGAGGATCTGGTGTGCCAGTCTGCACAGAGGGCGCGACCTCAGACCCCCCTGATGATTCAGATACGCGACTACAGAGGTGTTGTCGGAGCGTATCAGGACATGGTGGCCGCGGAGGTCCGGAAGAAAACCCCTCAGGGCTTTGTAGACCGCCAACATTTCCAGGCAGTTGATGTGCCAGGAGGAATGCTGTGTCTCCCACAGACCTCTCGCAAAGCGACCGTCCATGACCGCGCCCCAACCGGTGAGGGAAGCATCTGTTGAAACGGTTTTCCGGCAACATGATGCCCCCAGCACCGGTCCCTGGGACAGGAACCAAGGTTTCCTCCATATGACGAGAGAACGAAGGCATCTGCGCGTTACTCTGATCATACGGAACGGATTTCCCCTCGGGGAAAACCCCTTGGCTCTCAACCACCACTGTAGGGATCTCATGTGTAGCAGGCCAGATGGTATGACGCTGGACGCTGCTGCCATGAGTCCCAGCAATCTCTGAAACTGCTTCACAGTGAGGTTGTGGCCTAGCTTCACCCTGGAGACCATCGCCAGTATGGACTCCACGCGTGCGGGAGACATTTGTGCCCGCATCATCGTGGAGTCCCATACGACTCCCAGGAACGTAGTCTTCTGGGAGGGCGTCAACACACTCTTCTTTGTGTTGAGTCTCAGCCCCAAGCACCTGATATGGGCCAGAACGACATCTCGATGCCGAACCGCCATCTCGCACGACCTGGCCAATATTAGCCAGTCGTCGATGTAATTGAGTACACGGATGCCCTGGAGTCTCAACGGAGCCAGCGCTGCATCCATGCACTTGGTGAAGGTGCGAGGGGAGAGAGCTAGGCCAAAGGGAAGAACCCGATATTGGTACGCTTCGCCCCCGAAAGCGAACCTCAGGAACTTCCTGTGACATGGAAGGATGGATATATGGAAGTATGCGTCCTTCAGATCTATCGTGACGAACCAGTCCTCGAACTGGATCTGACTCACGATTGCTGGAATGGTGAGCATCTTGAACCTGTACCTCCTCAGAGAACGATTCAAGTGCCTGAGATCTATTATGGGACGCAACCCCCCATCCTTCTTGGGAACTATGAAGTACCGGCTGTAGAACCCGGACTCCCTGTCTGGCAGAGGAACACGTTCTATGGCCTCCTTGACCAACAGGGATTGAACTTCCTGTTCCATAACCCGAACCTGCTCTGGGCCGACCACAGTCCAGACCACCCCGTTGAACTTTGGGGGAGGGGAGCTGAACTGTAGTCTGTAACCCAGCTCTACAGTACGCAGGGCCCACGGAGATATATTCGGAAGGCATGACCATGCGCCGAGATAATCTACTAAGGGAACCAGCCTCTCGAGGCTGGCCTCGGGTGTCAACCGAGACTCGTTCCCGACTTCCTGAAGCGGCTGGCCGGCAGGAAGCGGTCGAGAACGATTTTTGGTGTGCGGACGCACTCGCCGCCCCGCCGCAGATCTTCTTAGAGGCGGCTGGAGCGACGTGCGTACGCGGGAAATCAGTGTGGCCCGAAGCGTACTGGACGGCGGGAGCACAGCACTGATTCCCCGAGAGCTCCGGGGGGAAGGCGACCTCGATCGCCCCGCCCCGGGGGGGACAGCTCTCAGCGGTCCGGCCACAATTAGGACCGCTTGGAGGAAGCCTTCTTCGCCTGAAGGACGGTCCTCAGATCGACCTTAGGCTCAGAAGGCTTGCCACGAGAACGGCGCCTCCTTTGCCAAGCTCCCTCAGGAGGGGCGCGGGAGGCGACACTCTCTCTTTGCACATATCGGTGCGAGGAGCTGGTAGATGGCTGAGGCTGCCCCTTTGAGGCAGCCTTCCCCGAGGAGCCAGAGCGGCGAGGGAGGTACTGTTGGAAGGCCGCCGACTGCTTTTTCACCTCCTGAAACCTCTCGACGACGGTACTAACCGCGCCGCCGAAGAGGCCAGCAGGTGACATCGGGGAGTCTAGGAGAAAATGTTTCTCTCTCTCCTTCATCCCCGATAAATTCAGCCATAAATGCCTCTCCACACACACCATACCAGCCATGGAGCGACCGATGGCACGGGCCGTCTCCTTGGTGATGCGGAGAGACAAGTCGGTAGCCTTCCTGAGCTCCAAGATGTCACTCGGAGAGGGACCCTCGCCCTCATCAAGCTCCTTGAGGAGGTCGGCCTGGTAGGCCTGCAACACCGCCATAGTGTGCAGGCAGCTACCAGCCCGCCCAGCCGCCATATAGGCCCTGCCCACCAGAGTGGATGTATCACGGCATGGTTTAGTGGGCAGCACCGGGGCTTTAAGGGACGAGGCAGCCTCAGGGGAAAGATAACTCGCGAGAGCTTCCTCCACCCGAGGTATTTTCCCATAACCACGCTCAGCCGCCCCCAGCACGTTAGAAAAATCGAGCACTGGGGGGTTGGAGAGCCTGGCTGAGTATGGTTTTTCCCATGACTTGCACAACTCATTATGCAAGTCGGGGAAAAACGGAAGGCCCCGGCGTGGGGTTTGAGACCTGCGCCTGAAGAACCTTTCATCCAGCTTACTTGGTGGCTGGATTTCAGGTTCTTCTTGTGGCCAATCAATTTTTAACTTGGCCACAGCGCGGGTCAAAACCTCCACCAACTCCTCTTGGGCGGGTGCGTGAAGTGATTGATCGGGCCCCACATCACCCACATCACCCACATCAATGCTTACAGCATCAGACTCCTCAGAGCCTGATAGCTGAAGCATCTGATCCCCTTCCTCGCGGGAAGAAACCGCTTCGCGGGCTTCCACGCGAGGCGTGAGAACATCTGAATCCTCAGACGAGGACCGGGAAGATGCCGCAGCAGTCCCGTGTCCCGTTGAGAGATCCATCTGTGAGCCCCACGATCTGCGGCGCCGCGTTGCCTCGACAACGGCGGGCCCAGAACCGCGGGGCTCGCGAGCTTGGCCGTGCTCATCAAACACGGCCAGCCGCGAGCGCAAAACCCTGAGCGGCAGCTTATCACACTCGCTACAAGCGGCTCCCTCGAGAGCCGCTCTAGCGTGCTGCACACCGAGGCAAAGCACACACAGCTGGTGTGTGTCCGTGCCCGAAATATAACGCGGACACGGATGCACACACCTATTAAATTGCTCGCGTTCCATAACAGTGCTTGTAAACTTTTTCACAGAGACAGACAACACCAAATAAGACTGACAAAACACAGAGCGCTTTCAGCTGAAGAGCAAAAAAGCTAATGTGTGTGTGTTCGGGCGTCCCCTTGTATCTTCCGGTTATGCCGTCATCTACTACGTCATGACGCAGCACCAATCAGGATCAGACAGGATTTCATTCATTCTTCAGACGCGCTATGCTGGGGCATTCCCCAAAGTGTCATCGACGATGACGCAGTGCGAGTTCCCTCGAAGGGGAACTTTAATAGCAGAGAGGGACAAAAAGCACTAGCCTACCTCAACGTGTTTCCACAGCGCGTTTCATTCAGAGCCAGCGTCACGTGACTGACACCAGCTGAGGACGAGGAGATCAGTGAGAGGCGCTTGTCTCTGTCCCGGCAAATTTGAAAGGCTGCACGGTACTTTATAATGCAGGACCATAGTGATGCCAAGCCACAGGAGAAGGAATCCCCGTCGGCAAAAATAAATAAATCCTTTTGCATTTAAAAGGAAACGTGACCACGAATTCAAAAAACGTGGGTAAATATTGGAGCGCAGTTCATGCCTTTTAGTCTGTGATTCACTGTAACATTCGTTTGTTCGTTGCAGTTTGTTTGAAATAACGAACCTCATCACTCGAAAGAAAACGCGATGAAGTGCGATTGGAAGACATGTTGTCAACGCTTCTTGCTATATAACGTCTACCGTAGTTGCAACGCGCATTTGAAAAAGTGAGGCGCTAGAGAGCACTATTCGTCTGAATGCAAAATACAACTTCACCGCTAGATGGGAGAAATTCCTACACAGTGTGCCTTTAAGAAGCACAAAAAAAAAAAGGTCAATCAATAAAAGCAGTAATGTACATTTTATGTCTGATAATGACCTGCATTAATACAGCGATGCGTGTAGTGACCTAACTCCGAGATTGACTGGTTAATGATGATACCTCGGCACAGGTAGATGAGTTGTAAAGTCTCACAGGCATGAATGACCTGTAGCGTTCTCTGTTCACCGTGGCTGGATCAGTCGTGACTCGTGAGGTGTTGTTAGTGCTGGTCAACAGCGTGGACATTATTCTCCTCTCTGTAACAAGCTCAAACATGTCCAGATCCAGTCCAATGACAAAGCTAAGCTCTTTAAGCTGACTATTCACAAAATAATTAAGTTGTTCCAACCAATTTCAACATTGATCCTTTCTATTTCAGATCAAAATGACGGCGAGTATAGCATAGGCTAAATGTAACTTCTTTAGCTTGTAATCTTCATGAACTAGTAAGACATTATTTGCCACTGGCATGAGTTCAGCCATTGCTCACAGCGATCAGTAACAAGCTCAAGTCAAACATAACAACATTAAACATGAGCAGGTCTGTTCCTTTACTAAAGCGCTTCAGAGGTGGACAAAGTACACAACTTCCTTACTTGAGTAAAAGTACAGATACTACTGGTCAAATATTACTCCGTTACAAGTAAAAGTTGTAAAGATCGATTTTTACTTAAGTAAAAGTACAGAAGTACTCATTTTTAAAAGTACTTAAGTATAAAAGTAAATGTCAATGCATTGTTTTATTATTGTTGCATTGTTGCATGTAATAGCCAATTTACAGTATGCCTCTGAATCTGTGCCTTCCCTCATATCAATATCACATTTATTTCTAGAACAGTTCCAGTCGTGGGATTGAATAATTCACTCAATAACGTCCACAATGGTTTCGGACACATAAACGGCTGTTCCCAGTTTTTTGGCTTTTAGTATGAATATGTTAGCCTTGTTATCTATAAGCTAGTGTGCTCAGAAACAATGACAAAATTCATATTCAGAAGACCAAGCCCAACGTTGAAAATTAAAATCATATTGATGTCAGAATCCAATGTCAGACGTTAATCTCCAACGTTGGACAGATGTTGTATTGTGGTTGAAAATCGGTTGACGTCAGAAACCAACATCAGTCGAGTCATCAGACTTTTATTTACAATCCAAATGCAACCCAAATCATCCCTGACGTTACTACTGTCTACTCAAGGCCCTCGACAGAACTGTAGTGGAGTAAAAAGTACGATATTTGTCTTTCAAATGTAGTGAAGTTAAAGTAAAAGTTTCCAGAAAAAATAATACTCAAGTAAAGTACAGATACTCAAAAAGTGTACTTAAGTAAATGTACTTTGTTACTGTCCACCAGGGAAAATAATATATAATTCCAAGACTTATTCTCCTTATCCTAAGCAAAGCATGCTGGGAACTAGAAATCCCAATTCTCAAAGTTATCAAGAGTACTACCAGTTTAAATTACACTCAGTATAAGTATTACACAATATTAACACTATTATGCAACAGAATGTTTGCAACTTAATAAATTAGAATTTTTAACTTACAACTAAGTCATTTATTTATGTTCATAGGTCACCAAAATATATGAGTATATTTGACCCTGGATCACAAAACCAGTCTCGAGTCGCTCGGGTATATCTGTGGCAATACTCAACAATACATTGTATGGGTCAAAATTATCAATTTTTCTTTTATGCCAAAAATCATTAGGATATTAAGTAAAGATCATGTTCCATGAAGATATTTTGTAAATTTCCCTCCGCAAATATATAAAACATGTATTTTTGTGAGTGAATGCAGCACAACCGTGAACATAAATGCACAACTTTAAAGGAGATTTTCTCAATGTTTAGATTTTTTTGCACCCTCAGATTCCAGATTTTCAAATAGTTGTATCTCGCCAAAATATTGTCCTATCATAACAAACCACACATCAATGGAAAGCTTATTTATTCAGCTTTCAGATAATGCATACATTTCAATTTAAAGAAATGGACCCATGTGACTGGTTTGTGGTCCAGGGTCACATATACACATACATCAAAACACACACATCACTGTCATAAACACAGGCTCACATTAAAAAATGAAAGCATTCATTAGATGTTGACTGTATGTGTGTCTCCGCAGATGGAGGTGGATGTAGCAGATGAGAAGCGCCATTGCACACGCTCAAAAGGTATTCTGCTCTCCGTCACGTACACATAACACACAACACACAGATGTAATGTGGCGATAGCTCAGACCGGCCTTTTGTTTGAGTGATAATCTCATCTTCCCTTTCAACTGACCTCTCACGTCCTTCTGTCTCTCTGTGTGCTTCTTTCACAGTTCCCCTGGAGCCAGCCATACACGAGTTGTTCAGGTCAGTGTTTTTACACACGGGCTGGCAGAGAGCTCTTTACCTGCGTAATGGCTGCCAGTAACTGTGTTGTGATCACGCTTTCCTGTCCTCCCATTTTCCTTCCATCTGTCATATCCTTTTGGGTGATGATCAGATAGTGGCACTTTGCTAAGCTGCAACTATTTCTCCATAGGATGACATATGGCCAAATCCTTTTGGAGCCGAGAATCCGAGAATAAAAAACACAACATACGCTTCACTTTTTTCAAACTTTGGTTTGAAGGTTGTTCTAAATTGATCATTTTCACGAAATGATGTGAGAAATTTACACCTCTGGTTAACATAAAATGAAGGCGGTGAATCGGGTAGAGATTGAACTGATGGATATCACCATACGCCACAGTTGAGTAAGCACAGTACATTAAGACAGTTGTTTTATATTAATTACATTAAATATGCACATATTTGCATATATTTCCATAACAGAAATCTGAACATTAAAGCCAGGTTCAAATTCCTGTTACATATTATAGTTAAAGGTTTTCATAAAGGGTATTTTGCATATCTTTTTTATCACCTCATAAATCAGATAATACTGTGAACAGAAAAAAATAATCACTATATTTTTAAGAATAAAATGTTAACTCTTTTCCCGCCAGCGTTTTCTAAAAAGTTTTTTATTTGTGATCATTTTCACAAAACTTTTATGGCCTCCAGAATATTTAGTTGTATGAATATCTGAACATGCAATATTTCAAAAGAAAGAACAGAAAAAAACTTTAATTCTAGCTTAATGCATTTTTTTTAATCATCACTTGAATGTGAGAAAGTTTCATAAAAAAGCAACATTTTGAGCAATTATAAATGACAGAAATGTCTGTCAATGGCGGGGAAAGAGAAAAATATACACCAATCGACATATGAACAAATGTAAAAACCCTCTATGTAAAATTCTTCTCAATATAGATATGAATAGTAATAAAACTGTCAAGTTGTGTGTAATAAGTGCTGCTGAAGTGGAGATTTGTTTTCATGAATTGATGTGTAAATATTTGGTTCAGTGATGTTAAATCATTTTTTTGACTTGAATAAAAGCATTAATTTAGATGTTACACTGTCAGAAAAAAAGTGCAAAAATGATCAGCTTTTCACTGTACAGTACCCTTAAAGGGACAACTTTATATGTTATCTGCCCCTAAAAGAGGCATTTTTTGTTCCTCAGAATAGTAATATGTAAGGCACTACTATGAACTTTTACGGGTAAATAAGGTTTCTGGAATTAGAAAAATGTGTAGGACAGGACTTGATTTGGTCCTTGGAATTGATTGGCTCGTAGGAAGATGTCTGAAGTCAGTGGAGGATATTAATCTCCACCCTCCGTCGAGATATACATCATGAAGAGAACAGACGTCGTTTTGATTAAAGATTACAAGGAAGGGCATATGAATTTAAAAAAATGTGCAATCATTTATAAAACACTGCAACATTCCCGAAAAAAAAAACAAGAATGGTCAATTTGGGTTTCGTGGTGAATTTAAAAGTTGTCCAGACACTTGACATTTGTTTTGGAATCAATGCCTACAAACAATGTGGCTCAACTTCAGTATCTGGACCAGGGATGCTCAACTTCGGTCCTGGAGGGCCACTGTCCTACAGAGTTTAGCTTCAACCCTGACAAAAGCTCTTTTCTAGTAATCCTGAAACCATTGATTAGCTTGTTCAGGTGTGTTTAATTAGGGTTGGAGCTAAACTCTGCAGGACAGTGGCCCTCCAGGACTGAAGTTGAGCATCCCTGATCTGGACCAACAGTCACACATCAGCTAACAATAAAGAAACAAACCGTGTCCAAACTACAGTGAAGGCATCAAATAAAAGGTCACAGTGATTCATCTCCTAATCTCTCTGAGAGCGTCTGCTGTGGTCCGAGTCTGAGTGCGACTTTCACTTTATTATATCAAAGCCTGGTGCATTTGTGCTCATCTAACATCATCACCAACGTGATAGAAAACAGAACGCGGGTCAATATATTGTGTTTTATTAACTAAGTGCTTGGAGCGGAGTGAATGACACTGAATGTGTGTCGCATGAAGATGAGTTTCTTCTGTGAGGAGAGAGTGGATTGTGAGCCTTACATGTGCCGCTCTGATTGCACTCACTCACTCTCGCTCGCTCGTATCCATAGACAGTATATAAGATGGACACAGCGACCCCATAGATTTCAACGGAGAAAAGTGAAGCCCATTTGAAGCACTCACTTCCTGATCGCCAGGCGAATGGGAGTCAATGGAGTGCTAACAGCAGGAGAAGTTCTGCTACAATGGCGGCTCCCGGGGAGGCTTCAGTTTCCGGCGGATGGATTACCCCCTTGCTCGTATCCCAGTTAAATCATCACCATTGTCATGATCCACTACATGTGTTATGTTGAACTAATGATGTCATCATCAGCTAAAACGCATGCGCATGTTGTCGAGTCGCTTTCACATTCACGCGAATCAGACCATTCCTTCCAGGTAGTCTACTCTCGAGCCAAGGCACTAATATTTAAAGGGGTCATGAACTGACTTTTAAATTTGTTTTAGGTCAACTTAGGTCAACTTATGACCGCTTGTAAAAATCGCTTGGTTTTTACATTCAAAAACATCAAAATTAATAAGTAATAGGCTATTTTCTACCCTCGTAGCTCCTGAAACACTCTTTTTTATGGGCGTGCCGCATTGAAGACTTTGAAGTAAACGCCCACTGCTATGATTGGATACCAGTTTTGCATATTATAATGAGTTTCATGTAATGCGTGAATCTGTGGGCGGGGCTAAACAGGTGTTGAAGTGGGCGTCGATCTTCTGTGGAGGCGGAGTTTGATACTCTTTGACGTCATAGATGATTGAAAAACCTTTCGTTTGCTGTGCCTGGTGTCAATAAAAGCTTTTACTGGACTAACAAGGAAGTTTTCAGTTCTGAAACTTACAGGATATTCTTATAGTATGATGACCTCTTATATGTCAAAAGCTCAAGGAAAATTGTATTTCTCAGTTCATCACCCCTTTAATGTAAAGGGGGGAATAATATTTACGTTGTCATTTGTGGTGCTGGTCGCTTATTTGTGTTCACGCTCTGTAGTCTGAAGACCGCCAAAGGTTTCTATTTAAAGTGCGATTTGTTGCGCTGATGTTATGAATGAAGTCCACTGGAGGCAAGATGGTTGAAAAGCCAAATGCAACTTTACTTAACAAACATAAAACAAAGGCATGAAACAGAACCAAGGACATGAAACTAATATCAGACAGAGACACAGGGCAAACATGAGGGCTTAAATACACATACTAATTACAAGACAAGGAACACCTGTGAACAATGATCAGACAATCTAACAAGTGACAAGACACATGGCAGGATCACATGACAAACAGGGAATCACATGACAATGACAAGGACAAGAAACAAAAACCCTGACCGTGACAGTTGAGGATTGTAGTCAATCACGCTGAAACTGAAGGGGTTGACAGCTTCTGTGATTATAAATGAGCGCTCTTTACTCGCTTTCTGTATATAATCTATTTACATTTTAAATAAAAGTTGTATTTTTCATGCTGCTAAGAGGACCGAAGGCCACATATACACTCCAGAGCTGCAGGAGAGACAACAGTAATTAAATGCAGAGTGAATCCGCTAAAATAACCCAGATATTAAATGACACTAAAGGCTCATAATTGGCTATAATTTTAATTTATGGTAACCTCTCTGTATAGAGGTTGTGGTGTGATTTATGCACATTTGTTCTAAATAGCCAGGCAGATTGTTCACATAATGTAGGCAAACTTTTGTATTGTTTATACAGTATGACGGATGCACGCTCTCATCTTTTTACCATGTTGGGCTGCGTGTCTATTTTTTTTTAATGTATCAACTCAGAATGACGAATGTTGGTTTGATTGCTTGTGTTACATGATAAATATATAATTAGTATCTACCTGATATAGTATATTTAATGCAGGTCGGTTCAGGTCAGGTGTTCTGTTAAATACTGCATATGCGATGCAGGACCCGTGCAGGACTTGTGTTCGGTTCCCCGGTGCACTCCCATGTCCACATGACAGCTTTCATATTACCAAATGTTCATGCAAACCATGCCCTGTTTCGAATTAAACTGTGAAAGCACCCTTAAACAAAGGGACTTTTGGTACAGGTTTTTGCCCTTTAGAGCTCGTCGACAGTTTCAACTTCACTCTGTAGACTGCGCACTCTGAACTCCTTTACCAGGTCATTTGTTCTAGTTAAAGCTCAACCAGAGTAGAGCGCGGGCGATAGCAACACTATGGGTTTGATCCTCAGGGAATGCATGAGCTGATACAATGCATTGTGAGTCCCTTTGGATAAAGCGTAGCAGTGTTATTTTAGGATATTTGAGATACTATTATAGATACTATTATTGTCACGTTTTGTTCCTTGTTCCTGTTTCATGTATGTCTTGTGATCCCTTGTTCAAGTCATGTGATCTTCTTCTTCTTCTTCTGTTGTTTAATGGCGGATTGGCAGTAGTCATGTGATCCTGCCATGTGTTCTCTTCTTCTTCTTCTTCTTCTTAAGTTTAATGGCGGTTGGCAAACCAAACTTAGATGGTGCATTCCCGCCACCTACTGGATTGGAGTGTGGACAACGTTATGGTAGTAGTGACCTTAAAGGGCACCTATTATGACATTTAAAATGTTCCTAATGTTGTTTTGGGAGTCCCCAACAACAGTTTTACGTGCATGCAATGTCAAAAAAACACTTTTGTTTTCGTATAATATGCATTTATTTTTACCTGATTTGCTCACCGACTCCCAAATGATTCGTTCAACGACTCATTTTTCCAAACCCCTCCTTTGCGCGACGCTAATCTGCGTTGATTGGTCAGATGACCCAGCAGTGTTTACAGAGAAAATACTTATTGTTTAACACGGAGTACAATGATGCTTTTATCAATTAAATTGTGTTATAATAATGATTATAGTCCACTGCTTTGTAGTTTGTAGTAAAAAACTAAAAATAAGATGAAGAATTTAATGTTATGTTAGCGAGCATATCCCAGAGTTCATATTGTAAAAGCACAATCAGTCTTTGTTTGCATTAGCCCGATGCATAAACATAACGTTTTTACAAAAAAAAAAATGCAGTTACGTTACTACGAGGTATTACTCTATTCTTTAAGACAACTCCGAAAACAACGACAAACACTTCACATATCTCAATACAAGTGTCATTGAAGACCTAGAAGCTAAACGGTGCTTACACAACAAACTAAATAATTATTAAGCATGCTACATAAAACATAAAAGCAACAATTATTAATAACACTTACAGGTTGTGATACGGAGGAGGAAGCTGATGCAAATACACTTAGAACTGAACCTTCCTTCAATATCAGCCGGCTCGCGAATACAAGTTTGATTGCATTTAAAAAGCAATTGTCTTCAAAATGGCGCGCACAGAGCACAAGGCTCGGACTATACTTCTGTGGTATAGTTGTATATATGAATTGTAGCCACTTAGTCTTCAAATGCTCCTCACAGCGTCTCGTCGCCATGATGTTTTCCCTGCTGGCTTTGGAGCGCAATAAGTGGGCGTATCGTATTCAAATAACTTGACAAGTTGACGTCATCTAGTCAGAGAAAAAGCTTCGGTCTTCTAACGATTCATAAAAATGACTCCGAGTCGACTCTTACTTTTGAAAGACAATAACTTTATAGACGGTGCACTTTCATATTTCAAACTTTGTAGGATGTTTTTGTTCACTTAGATCTATGTTACACACTACATGAAAGGTACATTTTCAAAATTCCATAATAGGTGCCCTTTAATCCTGTTACTTAAATGAGTGTCTTTTAAGAAATTAAATACTTCTTCATATATTTTAAATTGCTTTGGGCCATTACCTAATAATGCTTGGATAGAAAACATGTGTTCTCTTGTCTGATGTGTCATGTTGGCATTGGTTCATTGTTCACAGGTGTCCCTTATCTAGTCGTTAGTCTTGTGTATTTAAGCCCTCATGTTTGTCCCGTGTCTTGGTCTAGTATTGATTGTTTCATCTAACTACTGTTGGTAGCCGGGTTCTTGCTATGCCGGAATTAAAGTTGCATTTGGGTTCACTTCAACTTGCCTCCAGAGGATTCCTTACAATTATGATATCCATTTTCATTTTAATTTCAGTTCAAGTTTTAGTAGTCAAGTCAAGTCAAGTCAAAATTTATTTATACAGCACTATTTATACAGACAAGCTGACCAATGTGCTTTACACAGCAATGAAATATCACACGACAGACGGGACAAGTAAGATTAGAAACAACATTAAACACTGTTAAAAGCAGTTGAATAAAAGTGTGTTTTCAGGAGTGACTTAAAAACTGACAAATCAGAAGCAGAGCGAATATAGAAGGGCAAATTATTCCATAGTGTCGGGCCAGCAATGGCAAAGGCACGATGACCTCTATGTTTCAGCCTGTACCGTGGTATGGATAGAAGTTTCTGTGTGCCTGACCTGAGATCCCTGGAAGTAGTGTATTGCTCTAAAAGCTCTGATAAATAAGGGGGAGCTTGATTGTTAAGACACTTATAAACAAATAAAAGAATTTTAAAATCAACCCTGAATCGAACCGGCAACCAGTGAAGGGAAGCTAAGATTGGAGTAATGTGTTCGTATTTTCGAATACCTTTTAGAAGTCTCGCTGCCGCATTCTGGACTATTTGAAGACGTTTTAAAGTTGTAGAATTTATTCCGTAATATAAAGCATAGTACTTATGTCATTTTTTATTTAATGTCTATATCGTTTTTAGATAAACTAAATGTAAATGAGAAATGTTTACTTAGCAACAAGTGTCAATATTTATTTAAATTAATGTTAATTGTAAGTAACATTTTTTTTTTATTAAGTATGGTTTTAGTTGTAGTTACTGTAACTATTATAAACCTGGTCTGTCAAAAGCATAAATGTAAAATTAGTAAACAAATTTTGACCTGTGACCGTAACCTCTGCTGGATAGGTGGAAAGTTCACAATTGTGTTCGATCATAACATGGACTCGATCAACATCAGTATTTTAGATTGTTGTCAATGTAATATTCCAAGTAATGTGAGCTCATAAGAACCTCATGCAGAAATACTTTTAGACATTTAGGATTTCATGTCAATGCTTGGCATAAATGTGTTTATCTTCTTAGTGATACAAAGTGCATTTCACAGGATCTTTCTAGGCATTTGTAAGCATATTTCTGTACATTTCAGAGCTATTTACATATTTAAACTCTGTAGTGGCATTGTCTAACATTGTATCTGGTACCAAATGCATACATGGCCAGCAAACAATCTGTTGATAGATTGACAGTTTTATATTTTTGGCCTAAATCTTTCACTTAAAACCATTCAGAAACACCCACATGGCCCTGGAAAAGACAGTTTTTGATTTATAAAAATATATATTTTTATCTTCATTTTTATCTTCATTATTGGCAAAGAATCGAACCCCTTTTTTCATGCTGTATATTCAATGACCCTTGTCTGAATCCCAGCATGACGGCTAGTTTGATAGTCTCTGGACTGTTGATGGACATCTGGCTTCACCGCTGCATTGATTGACATCTCTGAGAAGAACGAGTGAGAATGAGAGGTGGCTAAAGATGGAGGTGAAGATTGCATTACTGTGCACCTGCTCCCTCTCTTTGATGTCCCTTCACCAGCAGCTTTAACTAGATAATTAAAGATAAATAAAACAACGGTTCAATCATTGCTATCAGCCTCTCTCTCTCTCTCTCTCTCTGTGCCTCTATCTTTCTCTTTCACGCTTCAGATAATTTCTTCTTCAGCTGGTGGGTTCTCATTTGCATGCTTATCAAAGTGTTTTGACTATCCAACGGGAGCTGCAGTGCTAAGGTGGGATCATTAATATGTTAATTAGTCCTTTTGACACTTTGCTTAAGCATGTGTACAACGTGCTCCTTATCCGTGACTTCAGTTCAGTCACATACTTGCTGGATGTATATGCGCACTCGCTAAATCCATTCGCATCTGTTTTATGGCCACTATATCAGGCAAAAAAAGAGGACGGTTATGGACTAGTGTTTCAGTCTCGTAAAAATATTTGATAATTCACTGT
Source organism: Phoxinus dragarum (assembly GCA_033366665.1). NCBI lineage: Eukaryota > Metazoa > Chordata > Actinopteri > Cypriniformes > Leuciscidae > Phoxinus > Phoxinus dragarum. The sequence continues at coordinate 60,466 of JARPMJ010002014.1, forward strand.
AAACCCGCATAAGTTGGCAAAACTCAAAAAAAAAATTATTTTGGACTTATACATTTTAATAACTTTAAATGTTCGAGTACACTAATTCATACATTTAACTTAAAACTTTCATGTAATCTCAATGTGAACACTTTTATTAGTACAAACTTAGCTAGCTTTAATAAGGTAATTTGCGAACATCTAATTTGTTAACATATTAGCAATAGTATGTTATACAGAACCACTTGCTGTATGAGTACAACAATACAGTATTATTTGCTCTCAAATCAAGCGCATGCTCCACTCGTCACCATGATGGTAACGATCGTAAAACCAACATTTTCCATCGGCAAAACATGATGGGAAATAGACATCCCAGCCGTTTCAGTTAACCTTAAAGGTGCTGTATGGAGTTTTCAGCGGCATCTAGCGGTAATGTTTCAGATTGCAACCAATATGTTTACAAGCGAGTGCGCGTGCTTTCTTTTGTTTTTTATTATTATGTGGAGTTTGTGTTGGAGTCTGTGTTGTGCTTGTCGTTTCCTAGTATTAGCAGACTCCATGTCATAAAGTTGCAGTGTCGTCGCTGTTGAGTGCAAAGTCAGTAGACGAGGCGAGAGGCGAGACGCTCGGGAGCGCGCATGCAGGTCTCAGTCACGTCACTGGATTTCGCGGCAAATCCGACCCGGAGCATCACATAGGAATACTTGCTTTCAGAGGTAATAGCAAAACCCGCCAAGTGGATCATTTTATTGTGAGATTACAACCCCTTCACACACAGGTAATAAAAAATTGATTCATTTTAGTAGAAAAACTCCATACAGCACCTTTAAGTTCTTCTAAATTAAAATAAATAATTTCATAAAACTCAAAACAATGAGGCAGTTCAGTTTACTTAAAATATATCAGTTCTGTGAACTTGAAAGAAAAAGAAAGTGCAAAATACTCATAAAAGTTCATTTGACTGAACTAATTAGTTTAATTTAAGTTTGTCCCACTCAAACCAATTAATTATTTTGAGCGTTTAGGATTTACAGTGTTGTAGAGCTTATGTATTTCACTGTGTTGGGGAGTAGCTAACTAAAAAGTACTGACACTAGTGCCTCAACTAAATCTTTCAGTAAAGTGATAATCGCTCGTCTGTTTCAACAAGTACTTTTCCATTAACAAGCGACTTTTTCCAACAACCCTCACAGATATAAACAGTATGATTGCTTTTGTAATCTATGCAGTGAAAATGCATAAAGGCAGTTTAGTGTAGTACAAAATACTGTATTGCACTATGACAAACTGCACTGCATTTGAACAGGTCCTAATATGCTTTTTCACATGTTCATCTTTCTTTAGTGTGTAATTAATTCATATTTCTTTCTATTTATTAGTACAACACACGATTACCCCCAGCTGTTATTAACACATTCAATTGAGTTTTTGTAATTTTGCTTAGAAGAAAACCAGTATGTTAACACTGAATCGAAATGCCGTGGGGGAAAAAATACAACGTCAAAGAACCGTTTCCTGATTATTTAAGGAGCGTTAACATACACTGATTTGGAGCGATAAAACAACCAAAAGTCATTCACACATTTTTAATGAGACCAGCAATGGTTTGAATGCCATCAATGGCTTTCAGCAACATGAGTGACGCAAATATTATTGACTTGCAATGTGGATATGAACACTGATGTGATGTTGAGAAAAGCGTAACTTTATGGAAATGAGCAGCAAAACTTTAGAGCTTATGTGATCAGTCTGCTGTGAGATACATACCCTGTGTAAAACAATATATATATATATACATACACACACATACACCGATTAGGCATAACATTATGACCACTGACAGGTGAAGTGAATAACACTGATTATCTCTTCATCATGGCTCCTGTTAGTGGGTGCGATATATGAGGCAGCAAGGGAACATTTTGTCCTCAAAGTCGATGTGTTAGAAGCAGGAAAAGTGGGCAAGCGTAAGGATTTGAGCGAGTTAGACAAGGCCCAAACTGTGATGGCTAGATGACTGGGTCAGAGCATCTCCAAAACTGCAGCTCTTGTGGGGTGTTCCCGGTCTGCAGTGGTCAGTATCTATTAAAAGTGCTCCAAAGAAGGAATGGTGGTGAACCGGCGACAGGGGCCAAGGCTCATTGATGGACGTGGGGAGCGAAGGCTGGCCCGTGAGGTCCGACTCCGATTCCACAGACGAGCTTCTGTAGCTCAAATGGCCTGTTAGTTAATGCTGGTTCTGATAGAAAGTTGTCAGAATACACAGTTCATCGCAGTTTGTTGTGTATGGAGCTGCACAGCCACAGACCAGTCAGGGTGCCCATTCCCAGTCCACCGCCGAAAGTGCCAACAGTGAGCATCAGAACTGGACCATGGAGCAATGAAGAAGGTGGCCTGGTCTGATGAAGCATGTTTTTTACATAACGTGGATGGCCGGGTGCGTGTACCTCGCTTACCTGGGGAACACATGGCACCAGGATGCACTACGGGGAGAAGGCAAGCCGGCGAAGGCAGTGTGATGCTTTGGGAAATGTTCTGCTGGAAACCTTGGGTCCTGCCATCCATGTGGATGTTCCTTTGACACGTATAGGGGTGTAACAACACATCGATATGAATCGATCAAACGATACAATGCATCGATGCCACACGTAAAATATCAATATGAGGTACCTTTATTTTGACACTCTTCACATCCTCGCGTAACGTCAGTCTACGCATTTCCCCCAAAGCGCGCATTTTTAATAGGTGTGGCTTTGTAACGTTAATCTCCTCAGCTGAAATATACGCCTGACAAGATTGACTGAACCCTAAAGACCCCAGAAACCGACAAGCACCCTTGTTGTTTGTGAACACAAGCCAATAAGTGCGTTTTAGCGAATCAGCACACAGTATTCAGGTCAGGTGACAAGGCTGCTTGTCATTTCGAAAAGATGCGCTAGCTGAGAGGAGTTTCGTCAAAGCTGACAGAAAGTGATCGAGGATGGTTGATTTCGACGAACTTGATGAACCCCTGATATCTTCTTCGGGGCGTAAAAGGAAAATAAAAGCTGAAACTTTTTTTCACAGAACCTTGCTAAAGCAGCACATTACAGAGGTGAGGGAAAGCTCTTGTACTGCGTGTAATAAACAAAAATTGTCAGGCGTCTATGTCAGCTGAGGAGATTAACGTTACAAATATTAAACGAGTGTTTTATATTATATATCATAGCAATTACTTGGTTTTGTTTAACTCTGAAACATGAAATGTGGAGTTATCTGCTTTTACTTAAAGGTCCCGTTTTTCCTGTGTTTCTGAAGCTTTGATTGTGTTTACAGTGTGCAATATAACACGTGTTCATGTTTCGCGTGTAAAAAACACCGTATTTTTCTCAAAATGTACTTATCTTACCGCTGTTTTCACTGTCCTAAACACGGGCTGATGACTTCCTTGTTCTATGAAGTCCTTCCTTCAGAAATACGTAACGAGTTCTGATTGTGCCAGCGGTTCCTGTGTTGTGATTGGACAGCAGATTAGCGCACGTTGCCCGGAAAGGTCACGCCTCTTACCGTACCGTGCAGATGCATGCGCTCAGTGTTATTGTTAACATGGCCAAACAAAGGTGATCTGACTCCGGGATGAAAATAACAGCGTCTCGACGACATGGCGACAAACACACTCTACAAACACACTCTTCCTCTTCTCTGTAGGAGCGCAACAAGACCACGCCCCATTTTTTGTGTATTCTGTGTGCGGAGGCTAGTCAAAAAACTGTTCTAGTGACGTCATTAAAGCAGGAAGTAGAGGGATGTAGTCCGAACCGGCCGCTCGCTGTAGGCTTTGAAAGGGGACTTCTGTTAAATCAAATATCTCGCTTGGCATTGAACTTTGAGTTTTATCATTTTACAGGTATTATTTATGCTCTAACAGCAACATTACACACTAGCTAAAGTTTAAAAAAATGGGATCACGAAGAACAGGACCTTTAAAAATATATATATATTTATATATAAAACATAGCCTACTTTAAAGGAACTGTGATTTTGTAAGTATATATATAAACAATCGGTATCGGCCGATTAAAGCTATTATTTTCAAAGATTGATTAAAAACAACCGATGATCATACCCGATCTCACGGCAATTCGTACGAATTTTACGAGGTGGCTAATTCGTACCAATTCATGCGACCTCACTCGTACAAATGTGTAAGTTTTTTGCTAAATCGTACATATTTTACGATTTGCCAAAATCGTATGAATTCATAAGAATGACCTACCCCTGACCCCGCCCCTAAACCTACCCATCACGTGGGTTTAGACAAATCGTACAAATTCGTACGAGTAAGGTCGTACAAATTCGTACGAATTAGCCACTTTTTAATCACTCGTACAAATTCGTACGAATTGGTCGTGAGATAGCGTTGGATGATCTGGGGCTTCTGCCATATATATATATGGCGGAAGGATGGCCAACCAGCAACCAACAAAAACAATTTTACATGCTCTTAGATGTAGCTAATGGTCCACATTTTGGCCACATTTACACATAGCCGGGTATTTAGAGAAATGAATATTTCCCCCCCTCCGTTTTCAATAATAACATTGTGCACACAACCCGCATAAATACGCCGTCGAGCGCCATCATAACTATGCCAAACCTATGGGCGGCAGTGTAGGGAGAAGGATAAAGCCATGCAAGCCAATCAGAATCCTCAGAATCGACAAGAGAGAACCTAAAACCCCGTTTCTCCCAGTTGACACGACAACATATAAAACCGGCGTTTTCAGAAATCTCCACTTTGGCCGGAGTTTTTAGAAATAATCGTTTTCTGGGATAAAAATGGCGTTTACGTGTAAATGACAGGCCAAAACGCAGAGAAATATCTGCGTTTTCCCATCGTGTAAACGGGGCCTTTGTATCTTATACAGTTGTGCCGTTCTTCCATTGGCGCTATTAGAAAAAAGGAGTTATTAGAAGCATGTAACACAAAGCTTGCAATGATCTAAACTCTCAGGTCTCTTCTCTGATTCACAGCCCGCCTACTCAGATTCTAGATGACTAGTTTCTGCTCAGTTTACTCGCGGCTGAATGACTGACACGGCTCCGCTCGCGTACCAGGCGCTCAGCACAGCCCTGGAATTACAGGAGCCTCTGCAGACAAAGCACTCGTCTGGCAGACCTCTGGCTCTGAGAGAAGAACGGCGAGAAGATGAACGAGAAAACGATCTGCACTGGGAGGAGGGGGTGGTGACAGGAACAGGTAGTGATCATGAGGGAGATTAGTTACACCCTCCTGTCAGCCCCGACCCCAAAACCCACCTCATGTACAGTACCCCACGAGAGCAGACATGCAATTATACAGGCGGCGTGTAACCATGGCGACAAACACAAAATTGATTGGGCTTCCATCAAAACCAGATTCAAATCTATATGCAAGAATAGATTCTGAAGAAAAAAACACTAAATAAATACAATGCTTTCATTTATAGGGGATTTTTTTATAAAATGGTTCTGATTTTGCGTTTTTCATTTGCATTGTTATCATAAAGCAACATTTTTTATTTATTTATTATATATGTATAGTATATACAAAAAAGTATATATTTTAAGTAATTTATTGGTTAACTTAAGAGAAAACTGGAGAGAAAACTTAATTGTAGCTTAATTGTCATAAAAATTATGTCAAAATGCAAAAATATAAAATAAATACCAACATCTTAATGGTGCTAAAATTGGCTTTAGTTAGTTAGTTAGTTAGTTAGTTAGTGTATACCGTATTACATCAATGATAATACATAGTGATAAAAAAAAAAAAAAAAAACATCATCTGGATGAATTAATCCAGGGGTTTGGGGGTGAAATTTGACCTTTACATGTTTACATGTTCAGTGCTGAAGGACCGGGATTGGGATTAGGTTTGGGATTTGAACTGAACAGCACTCAAACATTAGGAACTGTATTTCCCGTCTGGAGTTTCTGATCGAGAAGGTGCGAGATGACGTGATGCACACAATTCAGAGCTGCTGGTGAAACACTCACACACACACACACACACACACACACGCACGCAAGCACGCACGCACGCGCACACACACACACACACACATGCAAATGACTACAGCAGTGTGTGACATCAATGTTTTGAGTGACATTTAGTATCTGGGTTGCACAAGATGCTCCATAAAAGAGTCATGGGCGAACCCGTGAAAGCTGAATAATTCATGTGGCGGGAGGTAAAAACAAAGCACTGCTGTTATTATTTGTTAATAAGAAAACGCAGCTAATGAGGGAGCCACTATTTACAGCATGCCTTCGCTCTTTTAAGCATTCTGTCAGACAAACCGTGCCGTCTTTACAGGATTAGACTTTAAAACCGTCTTTTAAGGCATCATGAACAGTTCAGAGATGGACGTGAGGTTTTGCTACTTGCTCTCTCTGACTACTTATCAACATTAAGCCATGTCCGGATGCTTGTACATTTTTGTACACTTTCTTAAAAAAGTACTTATTACAGAAATAATACACTTTAGAAATTAAGAATCCTGGTGGTACTGCTAAATGTACTGACAAGTACTTAGGGTAAAGTAAATTATGCTTGAATGCCATTTCTATTGAAACTTACGTGTCAAGTATTTCAATATATTTGCAATTACACATGTGCAGTGTCCACGTTACAATTTAATACATTTAAAATATATTAACTTTAAATGTAATATCAAATAATAGACTGCAGTTAAAATTTAAATTATAATCAAGTACATTGTGTTTAATTTAACATTCTTAAAAAAAAATTCTAAGTATATATTTATTTTTCACTAATATGATGTTATCAGCAAGATTCGAAGTACACTACAAGTGCACATTTAGTACAGTAAGGTGAATAATTTGATTGGCATCCAAGAAACCAAACGGCAGGTGAATAAATGCATATGATATATTCAGTGCATTTGTTTGCAGGCGTATTGGTTTAACACACTTGTCTCTGCAAACATTTTTTACTATCATGTACTGTAAAAACATTTACTAATGCATCTATTTGCCTAAAAGTGAGTGTTCACCAGTGAATATTTACATCTCCCCGAGTGACGCCATGTTTGCGGGACATATACACCCAAATCTTGGCAAAATCACGAGCTTCTAAGACATCATGTGGCATTTACTTGTTAAACAGACTGCAGAATTCGGCAAACGCACGTGTATTTTTGTAACAGATTTCAGGTTCCCTTTCATTGAAGATGAAGCTTTATAAGATAGCAGTCTATGCAGACAGTAGACTCACTAGGCTTTGTAACCGAGTGGAAGTTTTTTGTTATGCCAAACTGGAACCAATCTAATATTTACATTTCATATCATATTTAGCCACGGCTCTTTGAATAACGGAATGTCACCCCATATTACAAACAGCCCACAATACTGTCATTTATGGCTCATCTGTTGTATAAACTCATATGTAAACTAGCCAATGATGGATTGATACTCTACCCAACTGCCTGAACGCAAGGTAATTATGGGAACAGTAAATAGATTATTGATATTACTTATATAGTGTGTGCTAGCAAAGCGCTGGTGAAGGGGATAAGCAGAGCAAAACCAGATTACGGCATGAATAATGTGCATATCTGAATAACTGCATAAGTACTCTGTCGCAGTATTGATGTAAAGCAGATGTGGGTGTGAGACATCAGCTTCCTAATGCACAGCTTTCTGAGCAGATTGTGTTGGTCAGGGTATTGAATGTTGTTGGAACGGTCACTCTTGCTGAATAAAGGCCCGTTCACACCAAGGACGATAACGATAAAGATAACGATATAGTTCTAAAAAACGTTCTCAATATAAAAGAATAGCAGAGTCCACACCACAACTAACAGTAACGGTAGAGAGCAACCTTTCACATCGAACATTGACAGCCAATCAGAATCCAACAGACTTTAATGAGCATTAAAAGTGGCAGACGACACAAACTGCAGTTGCGCTATTAACAAACAGAACGCTATGATGCGTTGGTGTGGATGCTAATATAGTTAGCATTAAAGTCATTGTTCTTTGTGCGAACAGGGCTTAACACTAGCCTGGCTAACGCCAGACCTGGGGTCTGGGAACCACATGTGCATTTTCTCGTATTTGAGGCGTGGTTTACGAATGCCCGGCGCCGTTTATTGGGTGCTGAGAATGTCTATCAAATGCGCCTGTACGTAGCTCATAGCCAATCGTTTCCATTATGCAGATGACGTATGTAGAGCGACAGAAATTAGACAAGGAAGAAGACGATGGGTAAGATATTTTTGTGTAAACAATGACGTTCAGCGACTATTGCCGTTTGTGCAAGATAAACATGAGGGTCGAAGGTATATATGGATATAAACAAACTGCTTAGTTGTGTCGCATAGATGTCGTCATCGTCTTGCTGCTCCCTCCCCGTTCTGTGATTGGTTCCCTAGATGAGGCGAAAATCTGGTCCATGGTATCCAGACTGCCTTTCAGCGTGAATAAAATTGTACTGCGCAAAGGCAGTATGGGGAAACCCAGGCTAGCTTAACACTATAATCACAATGAATTTTTGATAAAACTTTTTTCAAAAGTAAACAGTTTGTAAAGTACTTTGGTAGCCCTTTTTACAGTTCTGTAGCGAATATAAACCACTGTACATACTTAAGGCTGCATATACTTCAAGTGATGTAGTTGCGAAACAAAATCAGGCCAAAACGAAATAGGTTAATTTTGGGAGTTCAAGACAGCTTGTCAAAGCAAACTTTTTGGAAAAATTCCCTCCGGCTGGTAAACACCGTCGTAGTAACATTGGTTCATGGTGATGATGTAATAGGTGGGTGTGGCTCTGAGGCTCCGCCTTCTTTGACATGTAAATCTTCTCCAGTTAATTTCTTCTGTTCAGTCCATCGAGGTCAGACGCGAGTGAAAACATGATCACACTGGACAGCCGCTTCATAGTAGAAATTGAAGTTGTAATTCTAATTGAAAGATACACTGATAATTTTTAAAGGAGAACTATACAGCTTAATTTAGCTTAACTGAATAGCTTCGGAGTCATTGGAATGGTTATATTACTTTTTTCGGGTTGAATGGTGGCTGTCTCGCTTCCCCTTATCGCCTGTGAGCGGAAAAATCACCCTTGCAACTTTGGGCCGGCGGGTCGCCGTCCGCCGCATCTGGAAGTATCGCGTGATATCAGGTCTCGTGATATAACTAATTGCTTTACGGCAAAGAAAATCTGCTAAAATTCTGTCATTATTGCACTCCTTCACACTGTTCGAACCCGAATGAAGACGACGTTGTAAAGAATGTCCCGTCTGTTTTGATGTCGTTGATCTATAGCCTCTGGCATCTGAGAGTAGCCAACGAGTGTTTACGACAGTGTTGTCTAATATCTATTCCAAAGCTGTAGGGGGAGCTCTATAGAGAAACCTGCGAGCAAAAAGCGAGAATACAGCGAAGAAATTCCCGAAACTGCATAGCGCCGCTTTAATACTGTAAAGCTTTTTTTTTTTTTAAATCAACCCTAAGAGAAAAGTGAAAAAGAACTTCGCCGTGAGTATATCAGGACCATTACTAGAATAATTACAATATCAGGGTAACTACCTAACCTCAACCCATGTTAAGTCCAATTAGTACCTTATATTACTCAGTACTTTCTTGGGTAAGTACACTATCGGTGCACATGCAGTAAAATAATGTGCAACCATTATATAAGTGTTTCTGACAACTTTGCCTTTTTAACATGTGCATGTTCAGACTAGCCATGATATCATTTACAACAAAACAAGTTTTCCTCTCTCTTCTCGTCACTCATTTAAAGCAGTGTTATTTGATATAGTTATATAGTTTTTATTAATAGTTTGAATCAGTTTTTATTTTTATACTTCCCAGTTTATTTATTTTTTACATTTTTGTAATTTTGTTGTGTTTTTGTAACTTTTATTAGATTTTGTCTATGTAGTTTTTAATACATTTTAAATGTAAGTAAAAAAATTTATGGTTTTAACTGCCCTTTTTTAACAACCGTTGCTTCTTCTTTTTTCAGATGATCAATAGATGTTTCGTTGTAGGTCGTTCTTTTTGAGCTGTTATTTAATTGTCGGTGTTGGTTTTTGTAATTAATTTCTTTATGTACCCAGTTGTTGTGTTGCTATCTGTTCTTTTTTTCCTAGAGAGCATGAATACTGGTCCTTCTCATTTCCATAGCCGCCACCGGCTCCAATAATTGCCTTTTGTTGGCGCGAGTGTGTAAGTAGAGCGCTTTGGTCCTGATGTGTACCTCATTTGGATTCCGCGGACAGTCTGCGGGTTGTATTATTCATACCTTGACAGATAGCGCTCGCTAAAAGCTTTGGCACGTGGCCAGGCTGGCAGGGCGGGATTTCAGGAGGACAAAGTGGCGCGATAGCCGAGTGCTGGACCTCTCTAGCTGTGGCAGAAAGGCAGAATAAGAGTGAAAGAGAGAGACGGGATTTCCGAATAAACGCTGGGAGCAAGTTGGACTGACATCCTCAGCACAACCCTTCAGTCTCGCTCCTCTATCAGCAGAGCTAGTCAAGCATCACTGTGCGCTCGGTCCATTAATCACCGCACACCCCTCCCGCGCTATCACAGCCCACCACTGCAACACACATTTACATATTTAATGGAGGCTTAATGTGATTGAATGACTGCATGGAGGAAACCAAATTGCATAGGGAGGTCTACCAACAATAGGCAGTGTGCGGCGTCTAATCAAGTGCTATTGTCAGATAGCGACCTGTAATGGGGACCGCGTGATGCCGAGCTTGTCATGTATTTGTCTCTAGTTTTATGTGCAAACACATGGCTGGTTGTTTTGACTGTGTTTGCATTGTCTTGTGTTTTACCTTGTTTCCATGTTAGTTAATGTTGTATTAGTGTCACCTGTGATTGTGGGCATGTGTCCTAACCACGTTCCTTGTTCCCTCGTTAGTATTGATGTTCATCAGTGTCACCTGTACCTTTGTAATTATGTGTTCTATGTAAGCTCCCGGTGTTTGTTCCTCAGTGCTGGTTCGTCTTGTTAACATTCGGTTCTGTGAGTATTGTGGTCTGTCTGTGAATGTTCCAGCTCCGTTTTATTGTCAAGTCTAGTTATTGTTTGTTTGCCCCATCGTGGGTCTTTGTTTCCGTTTGTAAATAAACCGTCTTTTGTGAAAGTTACTGTCTGCGCTTGGGTTCTATTTAGCGTAACGTGACAGAACGAACCAGCCGTTTTTGAACCCAGCAGACAATAGGTTATGTCTTGTTCCGCCAGTAGCCAGTTAGGTGACCAGGAGCGATGGTGGCAGTCGACCATCGAGGACATGAGGAGGGGCAAGATTCCGTTTGCTCCCCAGGGAGAGAGATCCCTGGAGAGATATGCCCAGGGCCTAGAGGAGAGGAGAAATTTTACGCCGGAGGTCCTCCTAAACTCTTATTTCATGGCGGGGCTCAATGTACCTCCTCCGCTGGCTGAACGGCAGGGGCTGATCCGACGCCCATTTCGAGAGGTGTTGGACCATGTGCGTCGAAAGGAGCGGCAGGACCCCACGAGGACGTTGTCAGTTTCTGAATTGCCAGCGATCCCGGAGAGTCGCGTCCTAGCCACGACAACGCTTGGCAACCACGTTCTCGCCACTTCGTCTACAAAAGGTCCTTCAGCTGTTGCTACGGACATTGCGGGGATTGTGGTACCGGTCTTAGGTCCGGCTATGGCTTCTGCACCGCGGTCAAAGAGGAGGAGGAAGAGATCGTCAGGTTCACCATCTCCGTCCCTTCCCGGCTCCGTGCCGATTCTCCAGGTTGCTTCGGTCAGTCTGGTCCACGCTGAGGTAGATGGGAGAGTGACCAAGACCAATTCTGTCCCAGCTAAGGAGTCTAGGACTGTCCACGCTGAGCCGTCTGTGGGACCTCCTGTCCCAGCTCCGTTGCGAGTGGCAACGCCCCCAGTTTTGGGTTCTGTATCGGCTCCTCTGCTTGCTGCAGCAACATCGGTTGTGTCCCCTGTTGTTTCCCCGATTACCCCTGTTCCAGTTGTGCCCCGACCTGTCCCTCCCAAGACTGTACCTCATGTGTCTTCACCCAGAACTGCCCGGTTTTCGTGTCCTCAATCAGTACCCATGTCCAGTGAATCCAGGACTTTTGTTCCACCCACCCACTCTGGACCTCCACCTATCTACTCTGGGCCTCCACCTACAAACTATTTTGTTCCCCCACCCCCCCTCCCTCATGTGTTATTTTTATTGTGTCATCCTGATCCTACTGTTATGTTTTCGTGTTTGCCACTGTTAATGGTTGTTATGTTTTGTTGGTTTATGTCTAGTTTACAGTTGGTTATGTCCCATGTGGAGCGTCTGGTAGCCGCTCCGTAAGGAGGAGGTTATGTCATGTATTTGTCTCTAGTTTTATGTGCAAACACATGGCTGGTTGTTTTGACTGTGTTTGCATTGTCTTGTGTTTTACCTTGTTTCCATGTTAGTTAATGTTGTATTAGTGTCACCTGTGATTGTGGGCATGTGTCCTAACCACGTTCCTTGTTCCCTCGTTAGTATTGATGTTCATCAGTGTCACCTGTACCTTTGTAATTATGTGTTCTATGTAAGCTCCCGGTGTTTGTTCCTCAGTGCTGGTTCGTCTTGTTAACATTCGGTTCTGTGAGTATTGTGGTCTGTCTGTGAATGTTCCAGCTCCGTTTTATTGTCAAGTCTAGTTATTGTTTGTTTGCCCCATCGTGGGTCTTTGTTTCCGTTTGTAAATAAACCGTCTTTTGTGAAAGTTACTGTCTGCGCTTGGGTTCTATTTAGCGTAACGTGACAGAGCTATGCCATGCTTTCAAAAGAAAGGCTACGTACCTCCACTTCATTTTTCATTCTGGGTTCATTTTGAAAATCTATCCATTTATCTCACGTCTGGTATAGAGGAAGTGTTTCCCGCATTTTTACTGTTTATAGCTCTTTAAAGCTTATGTAAGATATAGCTTATGTATACACTCTAAAAAATGCTGGGTTGTTTTAACCCAATTTTGGGTCAAATATGGACAAACCCAAACGTTGGATCAAAAATGCAATTTAAAAATGTAAACCAATGACTGGGTTTGTCCATATTTGACCCAAAATTTTTGTGAGTGTAGCTTATGTAAGATTGCTGCACTCAAAAAATCAAGGCATATTTTATTTTTAACTATTTGCATCTTTTTGATTTTATTTAGATAATCATCTTTTCAAAATGCTTTTATTAAAATTGCTTAAAACCAGCATACATCTGTTCATTGTGAAAACAATTAAATGTATTCAGTTAAAAAGTTTGAAGCGTTAAAATATGACTAGCTGTGGAACAAGCAATATTTATTCAGTTAGTTCAAATGTATGAGATTGAAGAAAATCGGATACATTGAGGATAAATGTATAAACCTGGTTATTGTGGATTTAAAACACTCACTGTAAAAAATTCTAACCTCCACAATTCAAAATTTTCTAGTGACAGGGTCACATCTAAATTTTCAATTGGCCCAAGTGAAATTCTGCAAATTGATCAAATTAAATTTGCAGAATTTCCCTTGGGCCAATTGAAAAATTTAGATTTGTTTAGAAAATTTTGAGTTGGGGAGGTTGGAAATGAATCACTGAATCCACCTCAATACATTACTTACACCAACAAAACAAATGTAAATGTGTTAAGTAGGTTTTTAAGAAAACATCTGAAAGCTTCCACTTTTTACTGTGATTTCCCATACTAAGTTGTGATTAGCGATTAAACATCTGTCTGATTAGTTAAAGTTTGTGCGTTTAAACCCAGATGGCGGTGATTAAACACTAAATGGTGATTTATTACCACTGTGCCCCGGAGGCACCTACACCTGTCTATGTGTACATACTTTATTTTCACTAATCTACTGGTATCCAATTTTATGCATACTTTTACACATAATATTATCATAGCTAAATATTGGTTCAGTTGGTTAAAAATAACAACAAACAATGAATTTAATCAGAAGGCCAGAGAACAGAACATTAAGTTCAGTCATGAAACTCTAGAGTAGGGCTGGATATTGAGTTTGATACGTTTTAGGCACCGAACGAATACCATTGATTGAGTATCATTAAATGTCTTGTCATTCACAAGAGGTTAATCTCGTCAACGTCAGTGAGCCAATAAGTATGCAGAATTATTGGCTGTGGCGAGATATAAAGAAAAAGCAGAGACGTGGCTCAGACGTGAGGCTGTAGTGTGTAAGAGTCCCAACACCCATAGATGAGTCCCAACACCCATAGAACGGGAGTGCGTCACAAATGAACCGAAACTTGCCGTATAGGATACTTGCCTCACAGACACGAGAAATAGGCATATAGAAAGCTTGAAACAAAACAATTAAAATTGAAATTCGAAAACAAATTCTCTCTGATTATGTAATCCAAATGAAAGGTGCATTTATCTCTGTATAGGCACGTGCGTTCACTATACGGCGGAGATGACGAGTCAGCAACGGCAACTTTGTAGCCAACACTGACTCAGAAAACAGTCCCCTTGCAATTTTTTCCTGACACATTCATAATCATTAAGCTACTTCTTTTTTTCTTTTTTTTTTTTTAAGCCAGTGCTTTGCAGCAAGCTTTATTCGTGCGCTTAAGCGCGAGTTAAAACGGATTTCATTATATTTTGTATCTGAAAAAGTGTCGTTCAGGAACTGGTATCGAAGTCAAGGTATCAGTATCGATAATCAAAAAATTTTGAAGGATATCCAGCCCGACTCTAGAGGGCGCAGATTGATCACATGATCACATTATTTGCATGACACAAGCTGATTGGCCTCTGCTGGTTCTAGACAATGAGATTACTTGCTCAACATTTAAATAGTCTGGTTCAGTGTCCGCTGTAAGCTGGTCGTACAGTACACTATCAGAGTCCGTCTGAAACCCTTCACCTTCCCCAGCTCCACCTGTCAAAATCTGCTGCTTATCTTACATGCTCACACCACTGTGTCTGTGTATCTATTGGCCATTTCCCATTTTTCTAGTTGTCTGGTGCATAGTGATGGAGATTATTTGGTTGTGACCACATGATGTGAACACACTTGGTGCTCATATACACCAGACAATATGTGTTTACATTACTTTTGATGCCACACTAATGCATTACACCACATGAGATGTTTCCAGTGTGCAAATGTTTTTTCCGTAGCTGATACCCAAACAAGTGCTTGTCAGAGGCAATTCGCCAGTTTGGAAACCACGTCTTTGACCTTCATTGCCCTTAACCATCCTCTGCACGCTCTTTTTAATGGTATAGAAGCACAGATATGTATGATGGTATGAGAACACTAAAGCTCTTCTGTTTGTCTTTTCTGTTCGAGTCATTTTGAAGCAGAGTTTGGTTAGATGTGCTCATATCTCTCAGCGTCTCTCTGTCCTCCTGTACTCCAGTCACTCCTGCTGGCTTCCTCGTTGTCTGCCTGCCAAGATGGCAAATCCCACTTGGATTTGAGCCGGAGATCACCATGGTGACGGCAGTCTTGCTGCTCGCGCATATAGATCGCAGTGTAGTGGCACAGCGAGAGATGCTTTTACACCAGCAGTCAGAGCATGCACACATTTCACAGATCTTTCATTCTAATGTCCTGTCTCCATTCTCATCAAACACTCAGAGATACGCGTATCATGCAAATGACAAGCTAAAGCTGTAGCCTCCTGCAGTTAATTATAGAATATGAATTCATGAAGTTCATGGTTAGTCATATTCCAGAGTTCTTCAGGTACAGTACTTGATGTTTCTGTTTTTATTATACATCTTGTGGTCTTTAGTTTAGCTTTTCCCTGAGAATTAAAGGAATCAGATTACTCTTAAAGGTAGTAATGATTAAGAAATTATATAGATTATGGATAAATAAACTCTAGAGTGGCCAAAACTTATAAATGTACTAAACTCTGATTTTCACACTAAATTTGACTGATTAGTCCGAATTCAGTTTCAGCCTCTGTCCCTATACACAACACAATGTGGTAACCCACAGTTGTTACCTTAAAGAGACGTTTTTACCTGATTTAACCCAGGAAAATAGTTTTGTTGCTATAAAATAATGTATTTAGGTATGTATTCAGTGATGCTAAAAATAATATACGTTTTCAGTGCACTTGGTTCCAAACTGTAGGTATGTGTACATTATGAGTGTGAGCACTAGTGACAGTGTTTAGGTTGGTAAGGAAGAGAGAGAATTGCAAACTGCAAAGGCAATTCCTGTGGAGATAAACAGCAATGTTAAATGCAATGTATTATAATAGACAAATAATTAAGGGTGTAACAATGCATCGACTAAAAATCTTGAAACTGATTTTTCAATCGTGAATTGTTTTTTTCCATCAATAATCAATTTAAAATGCTTGATAGAATCAGGATTCGGTAAAGGATTTTCACCTCGGATCCCGATATGCAGAAATACACAGAGAGGGGTGACCCTCACCAGACATAATTACAGTACAACACTTCTCATAGAAAGCTATTATGAGTACAGTCTCAATCTCAGGTTGGAGTACGCCTTTCAGAAGACTTCACAAAACCTTTTTCAAATTAGCCCCAAACTTCTGGAGGTCCTCTACCCTTTCTTTCTCACAACTGTGTAAGGGAGATTCAGCCATCATTGTTGCTAAATAAACTGCAATGGGGTTATTAGGTTTCCAATGTAACATAGAAAGATTTATTTTTCAATAACAACCAGCTGACCATACAATATGTCTTACATATTTGACCACAGACCGACAGGATTGACCAGAATCAAGTATTCCTGACAGCCGTGTAATAAGAACAATTATATTTCATCCCACATTGACCGCATTTGTTAGAAATCATGCATACTATACTGCAACATTCATTATAACTATGTCAGTTTAGTTCTCTAGTAGTCCTCTCTAAATAGTTATATTTGACTAACATGAATGCGTTAGGACAGACGGGGTATAACCCATACACTCTCTGTGTCCTCCTTCCCCTCTCGCTCACACCAGGCCTGAGGGGAACGCCGCCTGATTTATTTGGAAGGCCGTCAGACAGGATGAGTGGCATTTTAATGTGCTTTTGCGATGTTTGGGCACAAGCACTATTGATCACTGCACGGAGGATCATCCCAGGAGAGCCGAGGGTGCCGTGCGTGATGTCAGCCCTGGAATGAGGTGCCGGTCGTGGTCTCACAAATGAGAGAGTGCCCTGTTGGAAGGGTCAGCCCAATAAACTCACATTCTAGCGAGATGGAACCTGCCAATCGGCTAGACGGCTGACACTGGTTAATTTGGACCTGAGCTCTGCTGCCTGTCCACGTGAGGAGACTGGGAAAAACATGTTTCTGTGGTAGAGAGGCAAGATAGACGTGGTGGAATTGGTGGGGACATATTCTGGAAAGGTTTTTTAGATGGACGGACGGACAGACAGACAGATGGATGGATGGATGGACAGATGGATAGACATTAGACGGATGGATGGACAGACGGATGGGTGGATGGATGGATGGATGGATGGATGGATGGATGGATGGATGGATGGATGGATGGATGGATGGATGGATGGATGGATGGATGGATGGATGGATGGACGGATGGATGGATGGACAGATGGATGGATGGACGGATAGATGGATAGACAGACAGACAGACAGACAGATATGGATATATAGATAAATGTATAGATAAATGGATAGATAGGCTAGATAGATAAAATTCAGAAACCAAACACTTCAACTAACACAATTCTGCTGTGGCTTCTTTGGTTGAGCAAAAAGTAACTTGCAATATTGTGTCTAAAATGTACTTTAACTTCTTGTAACAAAATCATGCTGATTTCTTGTTACTCCAATAATATCTGGCCCAAGCCATTGTCTCTAATTGTGAATATGTTTTGAAATAAGTAACGGAAGCTAGGTCACATCTTTTACACTAGCTATGGCAAATCCTGAATCTGTGGCGTAAGGAAGATAGATACTAGGGACTTCCTTGGTTTTTTCTTTATTACATACGTTTTAGTTGAACTGTGAAAAGCAATATCAAAATTGTTGTTCTCATTAGAGAGGAAAAAATACCATGTTTTGTTAGACATGGAACATTGGTAATGCTTTTTTTTTTTAGGCATGTCCACAACAGTGCCATTCTGTTCTTTACATTCAGAAACATACATTGTGTGTGCGTGTGTGCGTGCGTGCGTGCGTGCGTGCGTGTGTGTGCGTACAGTTAGCCGGCTGTGTGCTAGGCTAGACTGTTGAGGGGAAAGGGTTGTTATTCACTCTCTCTGGCTCAAATGAAAAGAACTATGATGTTCGCTGGTCTGAACACTGGATCAATACACTGATTATTGGATGATAAAATCACCTGCTCCTGCTGGGAGGATCTAGAACAGGGGTGTCCAAACTACGGCCCGCGGGCCAACTGCGGCCCGCGGTCCAACTGCGGCCCGCGGTCCAGTTTTTATTGGCCCGCGGCAAATTTTGAAAATATAATTGAATATGGCCCACACAAGAAGCTTGAGCTCAACTCTGTTAGCAATAAAGCTAAAAGCAGCGCGCGTGTAACCTTGTACCACGGACATCGGCGCCGCGCAGAGATCTGCCACATGAACGCGTTTCCCCCCGGGGACGAGCGCTGTGAGTTGGTTGTTGCGCGAGTCTTGCTGCACCTTCCTCGTTGTCGCTTTTGAATTGTGTGCGTTAGTTTTGAAGTATTTTTTATTTGTGAGAATTGTTCTTTAGGCGAATTAGCAGTCTCTTGAAATTGCCTCAGATTATTAGTCTGACAAGTGAAGTCCTGCTAAATATGGTAAACCTTACAGTTTACACATGTTCATGTTTTCATGTGCCACCTGCAGGCCTGTCGTTCCAGTGCACGAGCAGTGCGGTTCCAGTTATTAACCTACCTGACTCTTTGCAAACACACACAACTGACATTGTATTTAATTCATACCACACTTTTTACTTTAATAATAAACAGTTCTTTATTCATTTTAAATTTTCAAACCTAAACTGTTTGTTCCTGTTCCTTTTTATGTTGAGACCTTGAGTAACAAGCCAGGTCGTAAAAATGCAGTATTCATGTGTCAATATAGTGTGTGGCCCGGCCCTTTGTTTATTTTTCTGTATTTGGCCCTCACTAAAAAAAGTTTGGACACCCCTGATCTAGAAGATATATATTTGCTGAAGGTATAAAATGCAATTAATCACCTCTTAATCTCACAGCTGCAAGGCATTTTCTCTATGTGTGTGTGTGTGTGTGTGTGTTTGTGTGTGTGTGTTTGTGTCTGTGTCTGTGTGTGTGTGTGTGTGTGTGTGTGTGTGTGTGTTTGTGTGTGTGTGTGTGTGTGTGTGTGTGTGTGTGTGTGTGTGTGTGTGTGTGTGTGTGTGTGTGTGTGTGTGTGTGTTTGTGTGTGTGTGTGTGTGTGTGTGTGTGTTTGTGTGTGTGTGTGTGTGTGTGTGTGTGTGTGTGTGTGTGTGTGTGTGTGTGTGTGTGTGTTTGTTTTTTTGTGTGTGTGTGTGTGTGTACATGACTGCTAAAGTTACCAGGGCATTAGTGATTTAATACATATCCTGGGACTGTTGGTTGGTCATCCAAATACTGGATTATTATTCAGTATTATTTCTGCATTATTTATCATGAATTGTATTGCTGCTGATATTTCAGATTTATTCAAATTAAATATATAAAATACCTTTATGAAACATGAGAACTGCATGTTAAAATTTTAGTTCATGGAGCCAGTTAGGATATTTAAATGTAATATTTAATTTAAAACAAAACAAAACATAAAAAGACTAACACTGTAAAACATTTTTTTTTTGTACATTTTTTTTTGTAAAAGATTATTAAAGTATGTTTTTTTAATCTAGAAAATACAATTTAAGTATTTTTTAGTTCAACATTTCATGTTTACTTCAATTTGGTCTTTGTGATTTTCTGTGAAATTTAGCAATTTCTGAGTGAACATTTTTCCACACCATTTTTTTCCAGCGCAACTTGTTGCCTACAGTATATATCTGTTCAGCAGGTTGAGCTGTTGTGCAAAATTTCTGCAGAAAAACATCAATATAAATCTGAAAAGGACTATTATGCCGTTTTGATTTAACCTTTCCTGTACTGTGTGATGTAACTGTTTGTGCATTTAAACAATCTGCAACGTTACAAAGCACGAAGAGTGAATTTCTCCAAAAGAAAACATCTGCCTGAAACGCCTCAATTGTAGTTTTGCCATTATTTCCTTGACCTTGACCTGCGTTGTCACCATGTTACAAAATGTCCCTACACATACCCATTTACCATTTACACATTCCCTGTGTTATCTTCCTCTGGGAGTGTAAACGTTGCCCGAGCCGGATCCAGAATTGTCAGCTTTGCTGAAACGAGTCGAGTTGAGTCGAACAGACTGAGTCGTTCAAAAACGCAGATTCATTCAGTAACGAAACTAAAATTGTTGCTCTGACTGAGACATGCAATGGCTCTACTGTTTGGAACTATTTTCACTGGCAAAATAGAGCAAAAACAGTCAATATGGACAATTTTGGCCTGGTTTCACAGACAGGGCTTAGATTAAGCCAGAATTAGGCCTTAGTTCAATTAGGACTTTTAGTAGCTTTTATAAACGTGCTTTAGAAACAAAATAATGGCACTGACATATTTTAAGATTTGCAAGTTGCTTTCAGTTAAAACTAAAAGTCTGTGAACCCCGGGGATAGTGTCTAAAATTGAAGTCACCTAATATTAACTACTCGTTTATTGAACTGTATAAAATGTGCTGCTTATATTCGAGAAATCAGCACTCTTGCTCATGTGGTATTGCTTATTTTGGGGTATTTTTTCCTCAAGCCTCTGTTATGTTCAGACCCAGGTGTGTGTGTGTGTGGTGTGATGGGATGGGGCTCTATTTTAAGTGAGGCCAGTTTCAAGTGAAACGGGTGAAACATACACTCTCAGAAAAAAAGGTACAAAAGCTACATATTAGTAATTAAAATAAACAAAAGTGTACCTTTTGGAAAGGTTCCGCCCCAGTGATAGCTTTTGTACTTTTTGAGAGTGTAGCGAAGGCCGCTGACAATGTGGACACTTTAAATATACTGTCTCACGGTTTTGTTGTCATTCATTGCAAATTAGTTTTGCCATCTACCCTGACTAAGGTCTATTGATTGTTCCACTTGTGTAACCCCTAAATGATTTGGCATGCAGCCTGCTATATTTGTCCCAATTCAAAAATCCTTCAGCCTGTGTGCCGTACATTATGTACCTTGGTCTTAAGTGAGCTGGACTGTATTAAAGCCCAGCAATTCACAAGCCAGCTTGCTAATTGCCTTTTTCTTATCTCTCCATGTCCAGTGTGTATGGCTGTCCCGTCGCCAAGAAGAGAAAACCCCTGGAGACTCACGCCCTGGAGCCCTCGGCCAAGAGGAAGGTCTTTCTAACAGTCGTAGACCAGCAGTCAATGGAGAAATGCTACAGAACACACAAAATGGAGGAGATGGATGAAAAAGAGGAAGAGGAGGAGGAAGAGGAAGAGGAAAGGGACGATGAAGAGGAAGCAGATGAGGAATATACAGACAACGAGGAACAATATGATCAAGAAGAGGTAGAAGTGATTAATGGAGAAGAGGAAGAGGTGGAGCAGGAAGAAGAGGAAGTGGTGGAGGAGGAAGAGGAAGAAGGAGTAGAAAGAGAGGGGGAAGATGATGAAGAAGAGGATGAGATAGAGGAATATGAGGAAGAGAATGAGGATCAAATTCAAGAAATAGGTGAGGGCACAAATAAATCCATAAAAGGTGGACAGAGAATTAGTTATTATGCAGTAATTTGGCTCCCAGTTTTAACCCTGTAAAGCATGGATCACTTTGGAGGCCTTGGAAATATGTGTATCAAATCCAATACAATAGGCTTTATAGGGTTAATCTGACTTTAGAATGCTTTATTTTCAGGTTTAGAAACAAAACCAGACCTGAATGTGAAGTGAGTATTTCAGCCTCCAGAGGGGTAGAGGAGGTGATTTGGCAGTTAGGCATCTTTAAAAGAAGGTCACCGTAATTTGAGGTGCAGTTGGATGATTTTGCGATGACCTTCAATGGTCTCAGTATCAGGCTAAAAACAGCCCTCTCAAAACAGAGGTGCTCAGTTCCGAATGAAGGTGAGCTTTGAAGTGCAGCGCTCTGGCAGGGCCAATGCCCTCAAATATGAGCAACATTCAGATTGATAAAAACAAGTTTCAAAACTTTAAAGTCCCCTGTGGTGAAAATAAAGTTTTTAATGTTGTTTATATGTCTATGTGGTGTTTTTAATATGCTTTGAGACAAACCATGTGCAAATTCATAAGTCAACACCATTGCTTAGTATTTTCTTAAAACGGCAGTGAATCAAAGCCAGTCTCGGTCTTTCTGACGTCACAAACTACATTGTAACCAATCAGATCAACGTGTGATCGTCAACCAGTGGATCTCTGAGCTGAGTGAGTGAGTGGAGGCGGGGCTCATTTACATATTCATAGAACACGTATACTAAATTAGGCAAGGGTGTCGAGTTACATTCAAGCTATTTTAAGGCACGAAGAATTTTTTTTCAAGTAAAAAAACGTTTTAATGTCATTTTGGTGATCAAAGTTGAGTTTTAAGGGATAAAATGATTCACTGCAGGGGGACTTCAAGGAAACATTTCGGACAATATATATTTTCCATAATTTAATTTGAACAACAAATACTATTGGTTCTACAGTTACTCCTAATACGAAATACTGTGTAAGGTTACAGTCTTGTAGAGAGCATCAAGATATGTATTGCTACTAATCATAACATGATGCAAGGGGTTGATCAACCGCAGAGTTTTTAAGTCGACTGTTGTGATTAAAGTCGAGTTGAAATCGACTAATCGCTGATGATGTCACTAATAAAAACACAAGAGATTTGAATGCTTTGCAACATGCCACAATTTGCAACTAGAGGCTAAATGATGTTGGTTTGAGAAACCTGAACCTCAAGTCTAGACTCGAACTAGGGTTGCCTTGTGCACAGCTGTGGCATTTGACAGTACGCTGCCCACAAGGCTATCGCACCATCATGATAGTCTATCTATGCCGCGGGGCGGCAGTGGCTCAGTGGTTCATGTAGATGGTCTACAAACCGGAAGGTTGGTGGTTCAATCCCCGGTTCCACCTGACCAAGTGTCGAGGTGTCCTTGAGCAAGACACCTAACTCTGCTGCTCCCGACGAGCTGGATCGCCTTGCATGGCTGACACTGCCGTCGGTGTATGAATGAATGAGTGAGTGAATGGGTGAATGTGAGGCAATATTGTAAAGCGCTTTGGTGGCCATTGGGTCTGTGAAAGCGCTATATAAATGCAGTCCATTTACCATCTATCTATAACGTATAGTCTATCTAACGCTGTGTTTCCCAATCCTCTCCTGAAGGACCCCCAACACTGCACGTTTTCTTTGTCTTCCTAATCAAACATGCCTGATTCAACTCATCAGCTCATTAACCCATGTGATAATGAGCTGATGAGTTGAATCAGGCATGTTTGATTAGGGAGACAAAGAAAACGTGTAGTGTTGGGAGTCCTTCATGAGAGGTTTGGGAAACAGATAACGTACGACTATAGATTATCTATCTATCTATCTATCTATCTATCTATCTATCTATCTATCTCTATATACAGTATCTATCTATATTAGACTGAATGGCCACAGGTTGTTTGCTAAACAAAGCCAACTTAACTTAATAGTACACAAGATGCCATTCTTGTTGCCTACAAATGGTTTCAGTATTTGTCTGAGCTGGTGGCTCAGTTCTGGTGGTCTGAGAATGTCTGTTAAATAAGGGACTAGGCGTGAGATGTGTCTCAGACACACACACACACACATACTGCCTCCACTCATTCTCCAATCAGACCTGACAGAGCCTTCTAGTCTAATTAACAATCAAACGCCCACGTGTATTGGCATTAACCCTGTTTCCTGTGCTGTTTTCTTACCTAAGATATTGGCTTTGTCTCAAAACCCAGTGAGCTGACTACATGAACAGTTGTCGACAGCATGTTAATTAAATTAGAACCTTATAAGTTACTGTTTTTGCTCTTCATAGGCACAGCTTCATTAACAGCCAATCCTGCATTGCACACTTGACTAACCTTCTGCTGTTAGCATGTAGCTAAGCTAATGATTCAATACTAATATATACCATGAACAGTTGCACCCATAAATATTGAGAAAATCATTACATGGAATTAATATGTATTATAATAATTTAATCTTTTATCGCCACTTAACATTTTTTTTTGCATTCAAATATTGTCATATTGATAATCAATATTTTCCCTGGCAACATTGTCCAAGATGGTTCTATATATATTAAAGCAATAAGCCCCTTAAAGCCGTGTTTTACAGTGAATTTAGAACAGCTAAGGGGCCGTTGTTAGGCACGACGTGGAGCGGAGTTTATTTTATTCATAAAATAAACACCAGCAACAAAAAAATAACGTTATTAACACATGTATTCCTCCGCCAAGCAATGTAGTTCCAAAGAGGTTGCTAAGCAACACATGCAGCAACAAAGAATCACAGACGGCAGTTGCGCTGTAACACTAATGTAATGCGGTCACAGGTGTGTGTTTGTTGAGTAATTTACAACGGCTTCGAACGCGGCTCAACCAATCAGAATCAAGGACTGGAATTATCCGTTTTTTAAAAGCTAGATTTACGATGTTAATTATTACTTAAAATGAGTGTGTGAAAAGGCTTTCATTTGTAATGTTATAACAGTGCTGTAGTTTAGCTAACAAGCTCATTATTGCAAGACGATTTTAAAAATTACAGGCTGGTTGTACATGATCATTCCGACATGTTCAATCATTACCAATATTTATATTATGCAAAGTAGTTAATATTTTGAATACGCATAGATTGATTGGTCATGGTACACTTACCTCTTACTGTAGGGCTACTTATCAAATAGGCCTACATAAATACGTGAGGCATGAAATATTGATTGTAATTTGTTTAATTTGTAAGTTATCTTACTTTTAGATCATACAATTTTGTGGGACAATTTGGCCATTCGTAATTGGGGAGTGGAGGTGTTCTTGTCCCCATCAATTTCTAAGGCCAGGTCTACATTAATCTGGATACAAACGTTATTAAAACGTTGTTAAACGTGATCAAATACCTCCGATTTCCCAGTCCACACTACAATGCAAAAAAAAAAAAAAAAAACTGCTACTGTGGTATGAAAACATTTGCTTGTCTTTCACAGAGAGTGACCATATGAATTGCAGTCCCAGCAGATCAAGCCCCTGCATGGAGAAGGACAACAACAACAACGAAGAATATGAGAACTATGATGAACTGGTGGCCAAATCTCTGCTGAACCTGGGCAAGATCGCAGAGGATGCTGCTTACCGGGCCATGACCGAGTCCGAGATGAACAGCAACTCCTCAAACAGCGCAGAAGAGGAAGAGGAGGAGGATGAAGACGAAGAGGACGATGAAGATGATGAGGATGAGGAGGGCTCAAGGAAAGGTGAGCTGAGTCTGGATGTGAACAGTGATGTGGTCAGAGAGACTGTGGACTCTCTCAAGCTCCTGGCTCAGGGTCACGGGGTCACGCTCTCAGAAAACCTCCACGAGGAGCCGTACCAGGACGACGGGGCCGAGAACATCCACGGCAGAGCCGCCATTGCTGGTCAGATGGGGGAGAAGAGTGACGAGGAAGTTTGTCTGAGCAGTTTGGAGTGTCTTCGCAACCAGTGCTTTGACTTGGCGCGCAAGCTAAGCGAGACCAAGCCATCCGAGCGGCTCAACAATAACCAGCAGGTATGCATGTTCATTTAGAGTTGTTCCCTAACCAATGATAGTGAACGCACGCTAACCGACCATTAACCATTAACTGACAAGATTAGATTAGAATTGTATAGAATTAAGAATTCATGATGTAGAAATTAGAATTATATCAAATTAGAATGGACGAGTGCCTGTGACACGTTAAAAATACTAACAAAAAAAATTATGAGAAGGGGTTTATTTTTATATTGGCACATAGCAGCATAAACAACAACAACAACACATTGAGTATTGTTACACATTGGCAGGGTTGCAAAGTTCACAGTTTTCCTGCACAATTTGAGTACTTTTAAACTGTTTCCCTAGGTAAATTTTATTTCCCTCAGGTTAAAGGTTTGACATATTGCATAAATTGTATTTGACTGAATTAAATATTTGACATTCTACCAAAACACTGTGCTAGATGAAAATGGGTAAAATTGGGTAAATGCAGGTGTCACTATCTAAATTTTTCGTGAGTTCATTGAGATTGGTAAAATGAGGTTTTCACTCCTGTGTGTGTAAAATGATTAAAGTGTCCATATAATATATAATGTTTTTTTTTTACTTATTTTTTTGTGTGTAATATAGCAGTTTGTGCATGTAAACAATCTGCAAAGTTACAAAGCACAAAGTCCACACCTAAGCAAAGGAGTCTCTCCAACTATAAAAACACTTGTCTTGAAGTCGGCATGAAACAGACATTGCGATAGTCTTTTCTTCGATATTGTGACGTATATATCACATTGCTGCCACATACATATTGTTTTTTTTTTCCACTCAAATATGTATTAATAACTAGATGTAATGTTGTTAAAACTATATATTTAATCATAATAATGAGATACTATGTAATTAAAACGACGTATTTACTCATTATAATGAAATATTATATTGCTTAAACTACATATATTGTATGTGACGTATCACGGTGGGAAAAAGATCTTTATCACAGTCCGCGTTCAAAAAGTGGAAGCTTCAAATAATATTGTAAAATAACTTTTGCTGTAGCCTGTATCAATTGCAGTACCCACAGCATGGGATTGTTATGATCTATTGATGTTATAACGTGACAAGCATATTGTTATTAATGACATATGTTGTGATTACGAGAAAAAATACACTATAGCAGCTCATTATTACGAGAAAACATTGTTTAAACTTCATAACATCTTGTTATAAATGCATAATAGAGTGGAAAAAATGAATATGTACTGGATAATATGCAATGCACCTCTCTATATATCTGAGTGAAAGAGCTTCTCGATCAAGAACAAATGTAGTCTTGTACATGAGAATTAATTGGATGTTTGGATGGTTCTGGTTTGCTATTGGTGGATCTCATGTGATTGATAGGTTGCCCCGCCCTCACACCACTAAACACATCATCAGAGAAGAGAAGTGATGTCAATGAAAGAGGGAGGGGAAGTTATTTTGATTAAAGAGTACAAGGCACATGGATTATTAAAAATAATGATGTGGATATTTATGATAAATACTGCAATATTCCATGAAAGAATAGGAATGTTCAATTTTTATTTTATTGTGACAACTAAATTTATCTGAAATGTATACATGGCCATATACTTCCTTTTAAAATTTGTATCATTACTTTATACGTATGTTGGTCTAGATGGATGGATGGATGGATGGATGGATGGATGGATGGATAGACAGTATCCACCGTAGGTGCGTATATAACACAGACAACATATAACATGTTAAAGGGGTCATGACATGATAAACCAAATTTGCCTTGATCTTTTGGTATATAAGAGGTCTTTGTACCATTAAAACGTCCTGCAAGTTTCATAGCTTAAGACTTCCTCCCCATTATAAACGAATCATTTATTTAATCAAGCTCTAAATACAGCTCGTTCTGGATCCATGGTAAGAAGTGACGTCACGGTACGAAGTGACGTACCAGCGTTTGCATATGACCGCCTCCAGCACAAGGCAACTACGCTTTAAGCGCAAGACAACTACGCTCATTTCGTATCATTGTCGCGCCCGCGCGCTGCGCGCCTCACAAGTGTTCAGTCGACGGACAGCGAGTGGGTCTGTGTACAGGGAAATTACGATGCCACGCAGATGTGCTGTTCCTGGCTGTGGACAAACAACATCTTTGAATACGCTGCGAAAGATCCAGACGTCAGGGAAAAATGGATGCACTTTATTTTTTGCGGACGTCTCAGTCACGGCAGTGTTAGTTTAAGCGTTTGTTCTATAACGTTACATTTGAAGGATGACTGTTTTGAGAACAAATCCCAAAATGATGCTGGCTTTGCCAGAAAACTGTTGCTCAAAGATAAGCCGACTATATTCTGGGCTCAACATCGACGACGCAAACTGTAAGTAATGTATTTAAAACTTTAAACTACTTTTTAAATACGCTGAATCCGCATATGTTCTGGCTGGGGGCGTTAATAATTGATGCATAGGCACTGACGTTAGCCAATCATAACAGTGGGCGTTAACACTGAACTCTTAAAGGGGAAACACCCCCAAAACAGACTGTTTGAATCAGAGGATGAGAAATAGGGTGGGAAAAGGTCATAAATCACTACATTTTTTATTTTTTTGTAAAAAAAACTATAGTAATATTATAATTGCACCTAAGGGAACATAATAATAAAATAAAAAAACCCATGTCATGACCCCTTTAAGGTAGGGTGACCAGAGTGTAAGTGGACAGAGGGGGTGGGGTCTCCAGGTCTGCTCAAATCCCTGGTTCCCCGAAGCGGGTAAACACACAACATGTTAAAGGGATACTCCACCGTTTTTTCATATTAAACTATGTTATTCACTTAATTAAGACGAGTTGATACATACCTCTCGTCTCAGTGCGTGCACTTTAATCGCTCTGGCGGGCCGCGACACTTTGATAGCACAGTTCATTCAATAGGGGCCAAGCAGAGAAGCTACCAAACACCTCCACGTTTTCCCTATTTAAATACAGTTACTCGAGTAGTGTAATTCGACCTAGGACGGTGACGCAAAACAAAACGTTGCGCTTTTCTAAGCGTGTAAAATGGATGACTATATTGTATGGCGGAATACCATAGCAAGTGCTTGGGAGCACTTCGACTTGACGGAGTAATATCTTCTGGGAGAGAGAGCGGGGGCCGATGAGAGGATTTTTCACGAGTGAAGATATTACTGCGCCAAGTCGAAGTGCTACCAAGCACTTCCTATGGTATTCCGTAGTACTATGGTACTTGAATTTTTAAATTTTCCCCATTGAAGTCAATAGGGTGTAAATTTAAAAAAATAGGATAACACGTTGTAGGCAACACCGATTTTTGTCGCTGTTCTCTGTATTGACAGCACTCCAAATTTACAAAAAATTGAGCTCAATGTTAAAATTGACCAGAGTTCTCCTTTAAGGTAGGGTGACCAGAGTGTAGGTGGACCAGAGTGAAGCGGCGTATCTCTGTAACCAAGCCGAGTTGGAACTCCATACTCTGGGCACGTGGTGGTCTCCGAGTGACCCACCCACGCCCCGAGTATAGAGCCCAAACTCGGCTGGTTCCCCGAGTCCCGGGAGTAACCTTGACTCTCTTAAATTATCGACATATCATTACACAATCAAAAACAATCACAGACATCACAACAAACAAACAAAAAGTGCTGGACTAGCTGGTGGACCAGGAGTTCTCATGCAAAACTGAGCTGGAACCAGCAACCAGCATACCGTGCTGGTCCCAGTATACAAAACATACCTTATGCTGGATTTTTCAGCAGGGGCATTAATCAGTCCAAATTGTTTCTGTCAGTTAACGGTTAACCTGGTAATGATCTGCATCCCCACCAGCAGGCTCATCATCTTTACCAAGAGGCTCAGCAGCAGCAGCATCTTCAGACTCATGAGGAGTGCCGTGTCCTCGAGCGAAACTACTCCGACATGGTCAACCTGATGAAGCTCGAGGAGCAGCTCAGCCCTCGATCCAAGGCTTTCTCCAGCTGCGCCGCAGAGCACAAGTGCTTCCAGGACTGCGATGAAGACACCACCTCCGTCACGTCCGACCGCTCGGAGGACGTGTTCGACATGACCAAGGGCAACCTGTCACTGCTGGAGAAGGCCATAGCGCTGGAAACGGAGCGGACTAAAGCTTTGCGGGACAAAATGGCGTCCGAAGCAGTCAGGAGAGATAGACTGCGCTTGCATGAGGACGGTTTGAGGCACAGCTGTGCCGAGGAGCGGAAGGCCCGTCTGCACCACGATGGCCTAAAGAAGCCTTACTACCTAAAAGGTAAACTCATATTACAAAACACGACCAGTACTGGAACTCATTTGTCTTTAGAGTTAAGTACCCAATATACTTAAGGCAAAGTATTGTTTTTTGCTTGGGAGTAAAAAGAAGTTCAAAACACCTGAGCAGCAGCTTTACTGAGAGTGCCTTTTAGATGCATAATGTGTGTGCTGTGTGCTTTCCTCTCAAAAACAAAATAAACGCCACAAAAATGAGAAAACAGCAGTTAAGAAAGCACCTGATCATAGTGAAGTGAACATGTTTGCACCAGCTCTGCAATTCGCCTCTCTGGTCAAGTCACGTTACGTCCATTTGTATGCCACTTTATACAACAGATTACTTTAAAGCAGCAGCTTTACAGTATTAAACATGAAAAAACAGTGTGAGTCGCACCTTGTCAGTCACAGTTGCAGAGTTACACCTTCAGCTTCTACTATAAAGCAGCTCTCCAGTGTGTTTGTTCTCGCATTTGACTTTGACTGAACTGGGGTGTGTTAGCCAACTATAGCTTATACTAGAGCCAACATTATCAGCAGTTCAACTAAACGGTGTTTCCCGAAAACATGGATCTAACGAACATTCACAAACATCTTCGCAAAGTGTGTTTGGAACGACAGATCTCGACCTGTGTTAGAAGCAGAGGTTTTTGTTTGCATGACATGTGGACTCAATAAATCCTTATCTAGAGCAAAATAAGCAAGCTGACATTCAGTACAATCTGTGCCTTTTATTTATAATACATACAAATGTAATTTACGTGTTTAGTTTGTCAAGAGATTTAAAGCGTTGTTTCTGAAGAGTGCGCATGTGTGAACGTGGTCTAGTACTTAAGAACGGGCCTATGATTGAATCTGGAAATAAAGCAAAATAACTGAGAAAATTGAGGAAGAGTGCTCAGATGCCATGTCCGTAATTTATAGCAAAACATCTAGCATTCATTCGATCTCAAACAGATTCATTAAAATAAGTTATTACTCCTCCACCTGCGTGACATCATAAACTAATATGGTTGAACGACCAATTTGCGACAATATGGTTTCGGGAAACAGTCGTGACTAGCTAGTTGATTTCTTCAACGATGCATCGTACTGTGGTAGTGAAGTAGCGAGTTATGTCGTTGTATGGGAAACGTACCCCTGAACAGAAGAAATGAACTGGAGAAGATTTCCACCTCAAAGAAGGAACCAATGAACCAATGATAGTTCAAAGGTGTTTATCAAAAAATAAACTTTTGCAAGCTGTTTAGAATGACCAATACAAACTTCATTTTGCCCTGATGTTGTTCAATATGACATCACATCAGTTCTTTCCTGGGCTTTGCTTGAAGTATATCAGGGCCTAAATAGGGCCCTATCAGGGCCTTAGAGCAGTGATTCTCAACCAAGAGACCAGCGCATTACGGGACCTCAATAAACTTCCAAGGGGGCCTCAAGATTACTCACTTAAAAAACACTTAATTAAAACAATAAAAGAGGCTAAAACAAGTAAAAATCAAGCCTTCAATTATTGTTGTGGACAATGGGGGGCCCTTGAAATCCACAGGGTTGAAATGCACTGCTTTAGAGGACAACCCACTTTCATTGTCCTGCTTCATTGAAGTACAAAATAAATGTTGAAAAGGTGGAGCCTCTGCTTTGGGGTCAAGCTAATCAAGTCAGTGATATGACTAACTAATGAATGCAAATAATACCCTCTCCAATTATATTTAGACCCGCATTTATTCACGCTGTTCATGCAATACACATTTTTAACCCTGATTTTCTTCTCCCCGACAATTAAGGGAGCTCACCGACAAAAGCCAGAAATAACAGGCAAATTGTTTGCATGAGTGACAATTGCTACACTGAAAAAAAATATTTTTTCAGTAAAGGATTATTGCACTTTATAATATTGAATTAAACATGGAATTTTTAAATAGAAATCTGATTTTTTTTTGTGTGTGTGAAATATACTCCAATAATCTTTGTTTTATTTACAATAAATAATGTGTGAGTTTTCAAAGACGCGATCTAAAGAGAAGCGCCTCCAGATATTTAGCAGGTTAAATATAAACCTGTCTACGATCCAAGTCCTGCAGTGTGAAATGTGTTTTGAGTAGAACTGACATCGGCAATGACAGGCAGTTGTGAATAATCCACAGTTATGTTTAAGAGTAGCTATCAGAGGACTTTAAAAGTCATTTAGTGGGCAGCATTATTGCTAAAAAGTGAAAAATCACCATTTTATTCCATAAAATTGTTGCTTATGCTTAATACAACACCTAATGTGTGTTTTGTATTATTTGTCTTAGTAAGACTATCAGTATGTTAGTGCAAATGCTGCCAATTTACACTCACATTTTCCTTCTCCACTGCACTGTCCCATAAACACCCCAAATGATAACAACGACTTGAAATAATAGCATGCGATTATAACATTAATGGAAATTAATGTATGAAACCTGAGAGTAAGAATATTTAGAAAATTAGTATCATCACCTTCAACAATGTATGTAATTACAGTTATTTTCTTCTACTCACCCTCATTCGTTCCAAACTGTAAGACTCCCTTTCTTCCATGGAACACAAAATAAGAAATTTAAAGCAATTCTTTCCATGCAATGACAAAATACAGGGGCCGTCAAGCTCCAAAAAGAAAAAGAAAAAAAGACAGAAGCCATATGCTTTGTGTGAGGACCAGACCAGCATAACTTCATTCAACTTGGCATGTTGCATGTGGTTAACAGACAGGTGAGAAGCAATAGTCAAACCGAGCAAGATTGAAAATATGCATGCAAATGTTTAATAAATACAGTGCACATATTTTAGAGATCTGTGGAAAATGTACAACCAACAGACATTATTTCATTGTATTAGGCAAACTGAGCACCAACAGTGCTTTTGGAACGTAGTTTGTAAGATTTGTGACTTTGGTCTTCCTCCGCCTGCCATATATTTATCATTAAATGAACAGAAGTTTGTAAACGTATGTCGGGGCTTATCTTTAAAGAGTTTTCTTCAATGAAAATGTTCACCTATTCAATCAATCCAAAAATGTTTTAACATTGTTTATTTTATTTTTACAGTTTAAGTTGGTTTAAAGTTATTGTATGGCTTCAGAAGACTTAATTTCTGTGTGAGCTGCTCCTTTAAACATAAAATGATATCACCCTACTCTTTTAACATCCCCTGAGCAGATAGGTCAGTTTAAGTGGACAGGTTCAGCGCTCTTCTGCGTTCTTTGCTCTGAGAGAGGATCCCATACTGACCCCGGGACAAGCTTTCTCAAACATCCCCATGCCTGCAGTGCAAACAGCAGTGGCTTAATGTTGTTCAAACAGGCCAGCATGGCCACATCACAGGCTAAGCTTGTCAGGCATAAGTAATGGCGATCTGCACGGCCGGGAGAACAGCAAATCTCATCCCAGGGACACAGCCTGTGCTCATGCTGCCTATTTATAAACCTCTGCATGGAAATATAGCTCTGGCACTGGAGATCACGGCACGGAGAAACATTCTGGGAAATTAGACAGTGCTGCTTATTCTGAGGAAGTTTCAATAGGATTCCTGGTTTATTCCAAGATTGAAGGATTATTGTATCCACAAAACCGTTGCATGTTCATGTCATACATAATCACAAAGCCGGCATTTAAAGAGGCCATGTGATGCTATTTTAAAAGGTCATCATTTTGTTATAGAATAGGTTAACATGCTTTAGTGTTCAATAAACACATTATTTGTCACATACTGTACATTATTGCAGCACCTCTATTCCCAGTCTGTCTGAAACGCTCTGATTTCTACAAAGCCCCTCCTTCCAAAAACTCTGTGCTCTGATTGGCCAGCTGACCCAGTGCGTTGTGATTGGCCAAACAACTCAAGTTTCTCACAGTTTGTGTGCTTTTTCGGGGCGAATCGGAGTGAACTGCGGCGCTAATAGAGACTCATGAACACTCACGCCGTGCAGCCGTGCACAGGAGACCAACGGTCAAGAATTTCGTTAAATAATACATTCAATTTCGGTTTGTTTTTCACCCGATTGCAAACCCCCAGAACACTTGGAATATACGCCACAAGATCATTCTGTGATACGTTTGGTTCTTTTCTAAAAAGCTTGATGCTGGTCGCTATTCACTGCCATTATATGGACGAGCGTGAGCGGGGCATTTTTTTTTTTAATGATCCTTTTGTGGTCCATAAAGATGGGCATATGGCATTAGAACAACACTGGGGTGAGTAAATGATGACTTGAAAAATGAAAATGATCCCTTTTAGACCTAATGCATGGATCCAATGTACTGTTACATAAGCGGTTTTATTTCCCAACTGTTCACTTAAAGGAACACTCCACCGGTTTTTGAAATAGGGCTTATTCACCGTCTTTCCTACAGTTAGATAGGTGGGCAAATTAATTTTTGTCTCAGTGCATGCATTGTTTTAATTTGGCAGGGCCGCCGCTAGCTTAGCTTAGCATAATGAATGGAATCCTTTGTTGCCATCTAGCATGTCCGTTGTATTCACAACGAGTACAAGTAGCGATGCAGATTAAGACTAAGCAATTTCCTAGGCAGATATTGACTTGGGACTATATTAGAGTGAAGCACTGTTACCTGGGCGCAGAGATATCACGCAACACCTGAAATACGTCAACATTGGTTCTCTGTGACCTGCACCGAGTATCTTCGCTTTTGGCTTGTGTTTATTTTGAAAAATTACAGCAAACATGGTAATTGAAAATAATCACTTACTCTGTGGACAGCTGTCCATTGGGTCCATTCGGCGTGCAGCGTTTTTTCCAGTTTACTTTATCGCACCGGAAATAAAAGTCAGATGACCAGGCTCACGTTGAGCCTGGTCATCGATGGCAGTACGTTGTCCCACTCGCCACAGCACAGGCAACATCCTCCTCCTGTCGTTCTATTTCCAAAGCACGCAGCTCCTCTTCTGAAAACTCTGGCTCATAGAGGTATGGTTCTGGATCTTGACTGTGAGAAGTCACCCTCTTCGTCTCTCACAAAATCAGCCATGTTCATCCCCATTCACTATGTCTACTGTAGGAAAAATATCCAGCTACTATTCACACCGGTATGTTGACGGAAGTTGTGGGATTTCAGGTGTTGCGTGATATCTCTGCGCCCAAGTAGCAGTGCTTCGCCTGTGCTTCACCCTAATATAGTCCCAAGTCAATATCTGCCTAGGAAATCGCCTAGTCTTAATCTGCATCGCTATTTGTACTTGTTGTGAATACGCAGGCCACAAGAAGTAATTAGTTTTTTTTTGATCACTTTTACTCAGGACATGCTAGCTGGCAACAAAGGATTCCATTCATTATGCTAAGCTAAGCTAGCGGCGACCTTGCCAAACTAAAACAATGCATGCACTGAGACAAAAATGCATTTGCACACCTATCTAAATGTAGGAAAGTCAGTGAATAAGCCCTATTTCAAAAAACGGTGGAGTGTTTCTTTAAGACATAACAGACTGTGCTTCTGAGAATACTCACCAAGCAGGGATTTTGACATATTCCATGTATACATTAACATGTATTTCACCGATTAGGTTTGAACCTGAAGCCCAAAGTTCACTTCACTTGTCCGTTGTCTCAGAATGTGCGCACAGAAAGTAGGGTTACTGTAGGATTGTTGTCGGTGCAATGTCTGTGCAATTACTTTGTCGATTTATTGTCCTTTTCAGACACATTGTGAACTGCCAGACCTGTGAATGTAGTGAAGAAATTTTAGCAGCGCACAGAATTTTTTTTTGAAAGTTTTGCTTCATCTGATCGGCTCTTCTGATCTGCCTTTATAGAGACCACCGATCAAACTATATCAAATGATTATCAGCCAATAACGATCAGGTGCCCCGATCGGAGCACCCTTAAAAAACTATATAATAACCCTGGTTCAAAATGACGACACGTTTGGTCACTAAATGCTTTCGTTGAATTGAAACCTCTGACTCAGACACTTAAAAATTTCTCCTTTTGTATTCCACAGAAAAAAAGTCATGCAGTTTAAAATGATATGAGGGTGAGTAAATGATGTCAGAATTGTCATTTTTGGGTGAACAAACCCTTAAAAACACATGCAAACTTTCATCTGCCGTTCTCCAGATGAGGAAGGGCTGACA
Organism: Phoxinus dragarum; assembly: GCA_033366665.1. Classification (NCBI taxonomy): domain Eukaryota; kingdom Metazoa; phylum Chordata; class Actinopteri; order Cypriniformes; family Leuciscidae; genus Phoxinus; species Phoxinus dragarum. The sequence goes on from JARPMJ010002014.1 coordinate 96,588, forward strand.
GCACGCATGAAAGGACGTTCGGCCGGCATGCACGGCAGACACTATCTTTCTAATGGCAGAATAATGAGGGATGCTTGGCTTTTACACTGCGATAGCATCTCGCCATTGCAGAAATAGCGGCAGACGCTGCCTAACCAGGGGGCATTATGATTTATAAAAAGTGTGGAGGCCTGACAGTTATGGAAAGAGCTCTTCCTTAAAGAAGGCATGAGGCGGAGATGGAAATTGAACAGTATCAGTATGACCGATAACAAACGACAGGACCACTGACTGCACATTAATTATCCACAGACGCTATGGTAATGGGGGCCATTTGCTATGCAAAGCATGGCTTGTCCGGAGCCACAATCAATATCCAGCACTTTCTAATATGTATTCCGCTCAGCTTGGCTTTGCTCGCTCTCCCTCGCTCGTTTGTTTTCTCTCTCTTTGAAATGGCTGCAGAATAGTCTGAGGATTCAGGGCTTATTATCTTAAAGTGCCCTGATTAGGCTTTTTCGGACATTATCTATCATGTAGTGTGTAATATACGTAGCTGTTTGTGAATGTAAAAGGTCTGAAAAGTAAAAAAAAAAAATCAAAGTGCAGATAAACTTACGTAGGTTTATGACAAATTTGCATAAAGCCAGCCTGTGGTCTTCATTGACTGCCGGTGAACAACATCTACTTTTCCTCGCTCAAACTCTGTAGTTGTAGCTGAGACTGGAGGAATTTGGTTCGTGTTGTTGACATGTCGAGAAGACGCGGTTTTTTGCACTGCGAAAGAAAGCCCTCTTTACATGTACTTCCAGAGGATGAGATTGATTCAGTAAAACCGACGCCACATTCTGCAAGCGGTCAACCAATCCCAACAGATTGGGCCATCTGACCAATCAGAGCAGAGTAGACCAATCACAACAGACTTGGCCATCTGACCAATCAGAGCAGAGCAAACCAATCACAATAGACTTGGCCATCTGACCAATCAGAGCAGAGCAAACCAATCACAACAGACTGGGCCATCTGACCAATCAGAGCAAAGTAGGCCAATCACAACAGACTGAGCCATCTGACCAATCAGATCAGATCAGAGTAGACCAATCACAACAGACTGAGCCATCTGACTAATCAGAGCAGACTGAGCCATCTGACTAATCAGAGCAGAGTAGACCAATCACAATAGACTGGGCCATCTGACCAATCAGAGCAGAATAGACCAATCACAACAGACTGGGCCATCTGACCAATCAGAGCAGAGCAAACCAATCACAACAGACTGAGCCATCTGACTAATCAGAGCAAAATGGGCCGTCTGACCAATCAGAGCAGAGTAGACCAATCACAACAGACTGGGCCGTCTGACCAATAAGAGCAGAATAGACCAATCACAACAGACTGGGCCGTCTGACCAATCAGAGCAGAATAGACCAATCACAACCGACTGGGCCGTCTGACCAATAAGAGCAGAGTAGACCAATCGCAACAGACTGGGCTGTCTGACCAATAAGAGCAGAATAGACCAATCACAACTGACTGGGCCGTCTGACCAATCAGAGTAAAGCCAACCAATCACAACAGACTGGGCCATCTGACCAATCAGAGCAGAGATTGGTCTCAAAGATAAACTCAAAAGAATTGAGGAAATCAATTACATTCATTGTTTAAGTTTACAAACTCAAAGATTAAGTTAGTATTCATTGATTTTGCACTACACAAAACATTTTTTAAATGCAATTTTATTAAAAAATCGGGGCAAATTAACCAATAATCAGGTAACAAGGAGGAGTGGTTTAGACAATAGACAGGACTGAGCACATGGCACATAGAAACAAACATGATAAGCCATGTGCCCACACCAAACATGACAAAACAACAACAGTGTCAGGATCCGAACACCACACTCCGCACATACAGTATAACGTCTCACGACTCACGCATGAGCGAACTCGAAACAAGACAAGAATAAACCACGACGAAGTGATCGGACCCTGACAATCTTCCTCCCAAACATCTTTACTGTAATGTGATAGGACATGTTAGAGTTTTGTTCCTCATTATTCTTCTCAATAACGATTCTCATTAGTTATCTTTATTGTAATAAAGTAAAACTACATTACAGTACAAATGACTACAATCCAGTGCATTCCGCAGTTTAGCTACAGTACCAACACTGTCGACCACAATGGCGTTTGACGCTGCTCTGCCATCTATGGACGTGGATCAGCATGATCCTCTCTGGGTTTTATGGACATTTTTCATTGTTCAATGAAACTAAATGGAACTTTTCCTCATGTTTCCTCCTCTGTAAGCTGTATGTTTATGCACAAAAAGGTTATGCCTTTTCTCCTTTGTTGGAGAATTTGGGAGAACATGTAAGAAATGAAAGAACATAAAAGACATTTTCTTTATGCAAAACATTTCATGATATTCACCCAGATTCATGTGTTTGTGACCAATATTGCAATACTCAAGTTGATGTTGTTTCAAGCACATATACAAAAGTTCGAGTAGCACTGCATTCTGTTTCAGCCTCAGCCTAAAACTGAGCCCACGTCTTTCACATGCTCTCATGCTATTCCTGTCTGCTTCGAGATTACTGTGATACAGAAGGCAACATGATGCCTGCTACTAGGTTACTCCATCCTTAAAATTTTAATCAGTGGTAACAGTAGCATACTCACTGTCTCACTCACTCACTCACTCACTCACTCACTCACTCTCCTGTGCTCTCTCTATTTGAAACACAGCCAACAGCCATCAGGAAGAGATGTCCTCTGCAGATCTAGGTCCAGGATACACTAACAAGAGATACACTAACAAGAGATACACTAACAAGAGATACACTAACACAAGAGATACACTAACAAGAGATACACTAACAAGAGATACACTAACAAGAGATACACTAACACAAGAGATACACTAACAAGAGATACACTAACAAGAGATACACTAACAAGAGATACACTAACAAGAGATACACTAACAAGAGATACACTAACAAGAGATACACTAACAAGAGATACACTAACACAAGAGATACACTAACACAAGAGATACACTAACAAGAGATACACTAACAAGAGATACACTAACAAGAGATACACTAACACAAGAGATACACTAACACAAGAGATACACTAACACAAGAGATACACTAACACAAGAGATACACTAACACAAGAGATACACTAACACAAGAGATACACTAACACAAGAGATACACTAACACAAGAGATACACTAACAAGAGATACACTAACACAAGAGATACACTAACAAGAGATACACTAACAAGAGATACACTAACAAGAGATACACTAACACAAGAGATACACTAACACAAGAGATACACTAACAAGAGATACACTAACACAAGAGATACACTAACACAAGAGATACACTAACACAAGAGATACACTAACACAAGAGATACACTAACAAGAGATACACTAACACAAGAGATACACTAACACAAGAGATACACTAACACAAGAGATACACTAACAAGAGATACACTAACACAAGAGATACACTAACACAAGAGATACACTAACACAAGAGATACACTAACAAGAGATACACTAACACAAGAGATACACTAACACAAGAGATACACTAACACAAGAGATACACTAACACAAGAGATACACTAACACAAGAGATACACTAACACAAGAGATACACTAACAAGAGATACACTAACACAAGAGATACACTAACAAGAGATACACTAACACAAGAGATACACTAACACAAGAGATACACTAACAAGAGATACACTAACAAGAGATACACTAACAAGAGATACACTAACACAAGAGATACACTAACACAAGAGATACACTAACAAGAGATACACTAACAAGAGATACACTAACAAGAGATACACTAACAAGAGATACACTAACAAGAGATACACTAACACAAGAGATACACTAACACAAGAGATACACTAACAAGAGATACACTAACAAGAGATACACTAACACAAGAGATACACTAACAAGAGATACACTAACACAAGAGATACACTAACACAAGAGATACACTAACAAGAGATACACTAACACAAGAGATACACTAACAAGAGATACACTAACAAGAGATACACTAACAAGAGATACACTAACACAAGAGATACACTAACAAGAGATACACTAACACAAGAGATACACTAACAAGAGATACACTAACAAGAGATACACTAACAAGAGATACACTAACACAAGAGATACACTAACACAAGAGATACACTAACAAGAGATACACTAACACAAGAGATAAACTAACAAGAGATACACTAACAAGAGATACACTAACACAAGAGATACACTAACAAGAGATACACTAACAAGAGATACACTAACACAAGAGATACACTAACACAAGAGATACACTAACACAAGAGATACACTAACAAGAGATACACTAACAAGAGATACACTAACAAGAGATACACTAACACAAGAGATACACTAACACAAGAGATACACTAACAAGAGATACACTAACAAGAGATACACTAACAAGAGATACACTAACAAGAGATACACTAACACAAGAGATACACTAACAAGAGATACACTAACAAGAGATACACTAACAAGAGATACACTAACAAGAGATACACTAACAAGAGATACACTAACACAAGAGATACACTAACACAAGAGATACACTAACAAGAGATACACTAACACAAGAGATACTAACACAAGAGATACACTAACAAGAGATACACTAACACAAGAGATACACTAACAAGAGATACACTAACAAGAGATACACTAACAAGAGATACACTAACAAGAGATACACTAACAAGAGATACACTAACACAAGAGATACACTAACAAGAGATACACTAACAAGAGATACACTAACAAGAGATACACTAACACAAGAGATACACTAACACAAGAGATACACTAACAAGAGATACACTAACAAGAGATACACTAACAAGAGATACACTAACAAGAGATACACTAACACAAGAGATACACTAACAAGAGATACACTAACACAAGAGATACACTAACAAGATATACACTAACAAGAGATACACTAACACAAGAGATACACTAACACAAGAGATACACTAACACAAGAGATACACTAACAAGAGATACACTAACAAGAGATACACTAACACAAGAGATACACTAACACAAGAGATACACTAACACAAGAGATACACTAACACAAGAGATACACTAACAAGAGATACACTAACACAAGAGATACACTAACACAAGAGATACACTAACAAGAGATACACTAACACAAGAGATACACTAACACAAGAGATACACTAACAAGAGATACACTAACACAAGAGATACACTAACACAAGAGATACACTAACAAGAGATACACTAACACAAGAAATACACTAACAAGAGATACACTAACAAGAGATACACTAACACAAGAGATACACTAACACAAGAGATACACTAACACAAGAGATACACTAACAAGAGATACACTAACACAAGAGATACTAACACAAGAGATACACTAACACAAGAGATACACTAACACAAGAGATACACTAACACAAGAGATACACTAACAAGAGATACACTAACACAAGAGATACTAACACAAGAGATACACTAACACAAGAGATACACTAACACAAGAGATACACTAACAAGAGATACACTAACAAGAGATACACTAACACAAGAGATACACTAACACAAGAGTTACACTAACAAGAGATACCCTAACAAGAGATACACTAACACAAGAGATACACTAACAAGAGATACCCTAACAAGAGATACACTAACACAAGAGATACACTAACAAGAGATACACTAACACAAGAGATACACTAACACAAGAGATACACTAACACAAGAGATACACTAACAAGAGATACACTAACACAAGAGATACACTAACAAGAGATACACTAACACAAGAGATACACTAACAAGATATACACTAACACAAGAGATACACTAACACAAGAGATACACTAACAAGAGATACACTAACAAGAGATACACTAACACAAGAGATACACTAACACAAGAGATACACTAACAAGAGATACACTAACACAAGATATACACTAACAAGATATACACTAACAAGAGATACACTAACAAGAGATACACTAACAAGAGATACACTAACAAGACATACACTAACAAGAGATACACTAACAAGAGATACACTAACAAGAGATACACTAACAAGAGATACACTAACAAGATATACACTAACAAGATATACACTAACAAGAGATACACTAACAAGAGATACACTAACAAGAGATACACTAACAAGAGATACACTAACAAGAGATACACTAACAAGATATACACTAACAAGAGATACACTAACAAGAGATACACTAACAAGAGATACACTAACAAGAGATACACTAACACAAGAGATACACTAACACAAGAGATACACTAACACAAGAGATACACTAACAAGAGATACACTAACACAAGAGATACACTAACACAAGAGATACACTAACACAAGAGATACACTAACACAAGAGATACACTAACAAGAGATACACTAACAAGAGATACACTAACAAGGAGTATTATAGGAGTATTTTTTAAAAATGATTTACTGTATTTTACTGGCCCCAAACTTTAGTGTGGTAGTGTATATCCGAAATGTATGCAACACAGATTTCCATGCTACATGCCGAATAGTAGCGAGGAAAAATAATTTGATTTGAAAAAAAAAAAACTTTTTTAAAAAGAGTTGCAAAAAAATGGAAGGTGCTTATCATTTTTAGATAGTCAGATATAAATAAAAAAATAAATAAAAAAAAACCTGTTAAATTACAGTAAAACACTGGCAGCTGTGGTTGCCAGAAATGTATGGTATAAAATACGGTATCAACATTTTAGGTTTTACAGACTTAACTTACAATTTACAGTAATAAACCGTAATTCATTATCTGATACAATGTTAATTTACCAACCTATTGAAGTTTTAATATCTGTTTTGTACCTTTGTAATATCCTGACAACCGACAATCAAAGCAGTGATGATTCACATGATCAATCAAAGCTCATCACAAGCAGCTCTTCCACAAGATAGTTACTATTAACAAAAAGAAGCTGCACATTGTCATTCACACACACATTAAACACCATCATGGTAACACACATGAAAAAAAAAAATGCAATAAACATTAATTTAACAACATTAAATGTAACAAAACCCTAGTGTACATAACTGCTTAAAAAAATGAAGAAAACTACGAAGAAACAGTTATTTCAACAAAAATACATCAAATGTGAAGTGTCACGCAGGGAATTGTGGGAATGTCAATTTACGTTTTTTCACTGTAAATTATACAATGAGTTGTTCTTTTTCACTTTCAAAAATGGTAAATTTAACAGTATTTTACAGTAAAATCACATTAATTATACCATTAAATCTATTACAGTTATTTACCGTATAATAAGGACATTTTCACTGTAGCATTTTCACAGTCTTCTACCGTTAAAATCACGATTTAACATAAAAACATAAAAATCCCCATGCTGTGGTGCGTTTCCCGAACAACGACATAACTCGCTGCTTAACTACCACAGTACGATGCAGCGTTGAAGAAATCAACTAGCTAGTCACGACTGTTTCCCAAAACCGTATGTCGCAAATTGGTCGTTCAACCACGATGGTTAATGATGTCACACAGGTGGAGGAGTAATAACTTCTTTTAATGAATCTGTTTGAGATCGAATTAATGCTTTGCTATAAATCACAGACATGGCATCTGAGGACCATAGTTGGCTGACAATGCTTTTGGGAAACGCACTCCTGGTCGATCATTGTGGTATCATTGATTTTAGATTTATTCACCCTTACCTGTTGCAAAAACAACTGCGGTGTCACGTTTCAGTCCAATGATGATGAAGCAAAGGAAACTCAGGTGATCCACAATGATGCAAGACAGCGTTCAACATTCTTGTCCACATTCAACCACTTCCAGAGGTCGTCGAGAACGCATTCAAAAAACCGTCTGCTCTCCGTCTACTGACCTCATGCGTGAACATTATGAGAAGTGCTCTAGCCACGGGGTTTAAACTTTGGCTGGAGACTCAAGTTCGGTTTGAAGATGTAAAACGTATCAAGCTCAATGTTCTCTCATCATATCTAACACACACTCAGTGTTCAGCTGGTCTTGAGACTCTCAGAGCAGAAACTAAAACTGTGTTTTTCTGTCATCTCCGGTCGTGTTCATATGTAAATTGTGTGATCTTATTTCATCCTTTAGATCGAAAGATCTGAAAAAGCCCATATATTTACTCGCCCATAGACCCTCAGCTTGAAGAAATCAGGACAGAAGTGGTTTGAAAGTGGACAAAAGACACGGATTAAAACACCAGGTGTAAACGGGAATGTGTTTCCCTCGTCTACGTGTGATCCGATCGACCAAAACACATCTTAATACCGGGAGTAAACAGGGCCCTTGAGTCCATGAGAGTGAAACTAAAGCTAAACTGAACACAATGGTGATGTGGTTGTTTTGTCAGTCAGACAGTATCTTTCTGACTAAGTAGGCAATTCTTGGACCAGACTTGATCAGTCCTCTTGCATATTTATTTCTAAGCAAATGAGTCAATAATAATACTGTGTGTGTATATTCAGATTCTTCCCGGTCGGGGAAAAAAGAAAGCCGCTGTCCAACGCCTGGCTGTGACGGCACAGGTCATGTGACGGGTTTGTACCCGCATCATCGCAGCCTGTCTGGATGCCCGCATAAGGACAGAGTCCCACCAGAAAGTAAGCACACTACGAGCTCTTTCTGAACTTAAGTGCCACGTTTGCTTGCTTCTTCCTTTAAACCTTTGCTATTTTTCATGCCGGCATGAATGAGAAGAGGTCATAATCACTGGCTGACTGTGTGTCTGTATGTGTTTGCCTGTGGGAACCAGTCCTCAGTTGTTTCTGCATGCCGTCCACCTCCACACTAAACACATCTGCTCATTCCTATGCAGGACCGCTTACCTTTTAGCACGTCCAGTTCCATCATCCAAATCAATGAGATTTTGGAATGGGATTTAGGTAAAAGCCTGCATAAGATCTGTGGTGAACACAAGCTCAAGATGCATCATTCCTGCAGCACTTTATACTTACTGATGCTTTGCTTTTCCTGCCAAAAATAATATCACTTCCTGGATGATGATGATGATGATGATGATGTCATATTAGAACAGGTCATGTTTTACAAATGACTAACCGAAATATAAGGGATTGAGGACACTTGATTACTCATCAGTTGCCATAACAATAACCATATTCTTAAAAAAACATGTTATGTTTAAAAGAATTCAATTTGAAAGTGAAAAAAAAAAACAACATCTGTAATATTTATCGGATTTTCATGTTAGAAATTCAGTTTCTGCGGACTTGACTAAATTAATATACACTCAAATCAAAAATGTTCAATTGGCCCAAGTGAAATTCTGCAAATTGATAAAATTAAGTTTGCAGAATATCACTTGGGCCAATCGAAAAATTTAGATGTGACCAGTCACTAGAAAATTTTGAGTTGGGGAGGTTAGAATTTTTGTTAAAGTTTACTTAAAATTCACCCCTGTTCACTTCATTGAGATATTGTGATGAAAGATCAAATAAAGAACATAAAATAATCAAATTAATAAATAAAAATAAAATATAATAATAAATCATATAATTTACATCATCCAGTATATGAACCTGCTCATTCCGATGGAGGTCATCTTTCTCTTTAGCTCTATCTGTCTAAAAATGAAATTCAAAATCAGTCATTTAATTCTATATTTGATCAATTTTACACCTGGATGTACAAGAATTTTGTATTAACTGAAAAACTTAAAGTTTTCTTGAAATAATTTACAAGAAGTTCATACACTGTTTATATGAATGTTGCTATTGTCTCCGGCGATGTAAAGACCCGGCGTAGAGGAGCAGCCGTCGCAATATCACTGACATGCATGAATGCGTTTATTGTTTCTGTTGGTAATTACGACGCTATCTTAATGGAGGCCAGTTTAATAAGTTGGTTAGATTTCTCATTTTGTTTTAGATGCTCAATTAAATCCAGTTGAATAAACTGTAATAATTATAATCTGATGAAAGAGTTACAGACAGGAAGAACGAGTGAGATTTCCTTTCATTCACCTTGAGCAAATCTCCCGTTAAAACATCTTTTACGTGATTCATTAAAATGCATTAAAATGTGTGTGTTTTTTATTCACAAATTAACCAGATGGCAATCAAACTGATGGCTTTGACTACAGACTGAAATTAGTTAACAAAAAGATTTGCTTTTAAAGTGTCCAGATGGCAAGGCAGTTTGTGAGCTGGCGCTGGGGTGGCAAAGCAGGGGCGTTTTTAGATGACCATCGCGTGACATGTGTGTGACACACACACTTACTGAAAGACTGTTTCATTATGCTGGGTCACTTAGTGGCTGTTATCATCTTCAGACAACTTTTGCTGCTCAACACTGAAAAAAGTCAAATGTCCAGTTTTGTAAAAGTTTTTTGTAGACAGATTTTTTAAAAGTAAATTTCACATATGTAATTAAGTAAACTCTACTTAATTAAGTTAAGTAAAATAACAAAGAAAATAAGTAGCTTTAACCTGGCCAGTAAAATTTGTTTTAGTGATTTCTACTTAAAAAATGTTTACATTTACTTTGCAGTACTTTTTACTCCAACAATATAACACTGAATTGTACCACACTTTTAAAGAGTTTGTTTTATTTAAAAACATCTAAGTAAATAATTCAACAGATATTGTATAGACACCATGTTTATGTAATATACGTACACTGTAAGTTGTGAAATTCAAAGTTTAAGTAAGCAGAACAAGCAGATTTTTATTTGGTCCCACTTTATATTAAGTGGCCCTAATACCTGTGAACTTACATGGTAACTACATGTGTACATAGTATGTAACTACAGTGTAAGTACACATTAGTACATAGTATCTACAGCTGTAACATTTGCGTAACTACACGTATGTAACAACCCTCAGAATGGTATGTGTAAGTACAAATGTGTAACAGGACATTGGTAACAACATTTTTTCACTTCAGTAAGTACACATGTGTAACAGGAATTATGTAACTACATTTTGTAACAACAATATATAGCCTATTTGTTGTTCCACTTCCACATGCAGTCTTAGATACTGCAGTTACCAGTTGGAATACATGTATTTATGACTGGCAGGACTAATGTTGAATTACAACTAAAGTTTCACCTTGTGATACCAGTGTTACATGGTAACTCCTCAGGAACTGTCCACTTAATATAAAGTGTAATTGTTAAGGTAATTGTTGTGTACATCAGTGTCGTTACATGATAATTCCATAGGAACTGTCCACTTGTTGGAAATTAAATACATTTATACCCAAACTGGTAACTGCAGTATCTAAGACTGCATGTGGAAGTGGAACAACAAATAGGCTACATATTGTTGTTACAAAATGTAGTTACATAATTCCTGTTACACATGTGTACTTACTAATGTGAAAAAATTGTTGTTACCGATGTCCTGTTACACATTTGTACTTACACATACCATTACGTGGGTTGTTACATGCGTGTAGTTACACTAATAATACAGTTGTAGATACTATGTACCAATGTGTACTTACACAGTAGTTACATACTATGTACACATGTAGTTACCATGTAAGCTCACAGGTATTAGGGCCACTTAATATAAAGTGGGACCGCAAGGGTCTCTGTATATCATACTGTTGCTAATATGTTAGCAAATTAGTATGTTAGCTTGTTAAAGCTAGCAAAGTTTATACTAATAAAAGTTTTCACATTGAGATAACTTTGCTAGCTTTAACAAGCTAACATACTAATTTGCTAACATATTAGCAACAGTATGATATAGAGAAGCACTTGCTGTATGAGTGTAACAATATAAAGAGATTATTTGCTCTCAAATCAAGCTCATGCACCACTTGTTACCATGATAGTAACGATCCTAAAACCAACATTAACAGAAATTCTTCTAAACTAGCATAACAAAACATTAACCACTACTAAATATCCAACTTAACATTAATCTTGCACAAAAAAAAACCCATTACATTACTCTTAATTTTAGCATTTACTCTCCCTTTCGAGTGCCATCAGCAAAGCATGCTGGGAAATAGACATCCCAGCCATTTCAGTTAAACTTAAGTTTGTCTAAATTCAAATAAATAATTTCATAAAACTCAAAACAATCAGTTCAGTTTACTTAAAATATATCAGTTCTGTGAACTTGAAAAAAAAAGACTCATACTCATGCTAAATACTCATAAAAGTGAATTTGACTGAACTATTTAGTTTATTTTAAGTTTGTCCCACTCAAACCATTTAATTATTTTAAGCGTTAAGATTCACAGTGTAAAGTAGTACACACTTGAACACCGAGACCTTAAAGGACAAGTTCGGTATTTTACACTTAAAGCCTTGTTTACAGATCGTATCTGATGAAATAGAACGGTTAAGATTAAAATTTGGACACATGCTGCTGTCGCGAGAATTTTAGGTTTATTTCGCTTTTGTGGACCTATTTTGCCAAACGTGTCACACCCGTGATTCTTCCGTTGAGAGCTTGAATAATAGACACTCCAGCGGCGGAGTAATACCGTACCTCACACAGCACATTCAATACAAGTCAATGGAGTTGGACAAAAACTACGATAAAACCTGTTGGAATGCATCTTTTTTTGGGACCGTATCAGTGAACACCCCTGACAAATCGGTGAGTTTCACGTCTTTGTAAACGAAAGTTTAATGTGTTTTTAGGAAGGAATCTTTCAGTGCACATAGACTGCCATTGTGGGGGTGGGGGGGGGAGCGATATAAACCTAAAATCCTCGCGACAGCAGCATCTGTCCAAAGTTTTGTTGACAGAAGAAACAACGGCGCGTCTCAGGTGCTGCGGTTATCACTCCGCCCAAGTAGCAGTGCTTCGCCTTCAGAGAATATAGTTCCCAGTATTTATACGGTTAAAATATGTCTGTGTCTCATGTGACTTTGTTTTTTGTACACTCTGTGACTATACAAATCACAACATATAAATAGGAAAATGTTTGCGTTATTTTGTCACTTATTTGGATTAGTATGCTAGCTGCAACCATTTACATCCAGTCTTTGTGCTAAGCTAGGCTAGCGGTGGGTGCGTCAAACAGACTTATAGCACGCACGGAGATGATAAAGGTATGTATGGACTTATCTAACTCTGGGGGATAAGGTGAATAGGCTAAAGTCCCAAAAAGTCGGAGTGTTCCTTTAACCGTTCTATTTTATCAGATACGATCTGTAAACAGGGCTTTAAGTGTAAAATACCGAACTTGTCCTTTAATACTTGGAACACACAATGACGGTAACATGTGATGAATCGTTTTTGAGTATGAATGTGTCATTTTGAGTAGAAATGGAACTCCAGATGTCACAAAATGTCAAGTTTTCTAAACCTAACAACAAATGCAATGACACAACAGTGTAAATAGAGCTGGAAGACAGCGAAAAATCAACCTTATTAATCATTCATGCCCCAGTGCATGATGGGAACATAAGTATCAGAAAAGTTGAGTAGATCCAGCTGTCCAATCAGAGCACAGTGTGCTTTTCAGAAGGAGGGGCTTCATAGAGACAGGAACTAAACAGAGCGTTACTGACAGACTGGGAAGAGAGGAGCCGCAACAAAAATGGAATATGGGAAAGAAAGAAACAATTAATTAAATCAAGCATGAAAACTTATCTTATTAGAGCCCGAAAACAAAATCAAGACTGTAAAAGGGCATAATAGGTCTTCATTAAAGGAAGCTTCACACACACACAGACATGCATCTCAGTCGGTGGAGTGAGCGGATCCTGCCTCTGCTCAGTAATGAACATGTCAGAGTGTGTTGAAGATGAGGGTGAGGGATTAAGGAGCTGGTAATAATGAAGATGAGCACCGGAAGAGTGCCGGTCTGCTCGCCCCGGCCCACACTCTCTGCCCCCCCACTCCAGCGTCCTAATGAACAGTCATCTAATTCCTGTCGGTCATGGGCAGAAAGACAAAGACATGTGCAGATGAATAATGGAGTCTGGGATCAGAGAGAGGGAGAGTTGGGGCAGGGATTTCATTGATTGCTGACGTGTGTTTAATGCAAATGAAAGACAAGTGCAGAACTGAACCAATCAGAAGCAGCGACACCTTGCACAGAACGACTGGATGCACGAGCTCGCTCTAGCTGACAGCTTCAGCCGCTGATGAGAATATAATCAGGGATAGAGCTCTCTGTCAACCCGTCTGTCTGCAGCACTCACTGAACACACGGCAGTGTGCGTTACTTACAGCAAGCAGCAGGGCATCGGAGGAAGAAGAGGAACTAGAATAGAATAGAATAGAATAGAATAGAATAGAATAGAATAGAAATTAATGGAATGGAAAAGAATGGAATATAATAGAATAGAATAGAATAGAATAGAATAGAATAAAATAGAATAGAAATTAATGGAATGGAATGGAAAAGAATGGAGTAGAATGGAATATAATAGAACAGAATAGAATGAAATGGAATGAAAAAAAGAGAATAGAAAAGAATGGAAAAGAATAGAAAGGAATAGAATAGAATAGAAAATAATGGAAAAGAATGGAATAGAATAGAATATAATAGAATGGAAAAGAATGGAATAGAATAGAATAGAATGAAATGGAATGGAATGAAGAAAAGAGAATAGAAAAGAATGGAATGGAAAAGAATAGAAAGGAATAGAATAGAATAGAAAATAATGGAATGGAATGGAATAGAATATAATATAATAGAATGGAATGGAAAAAAAGAGAATAAAAAAGAATGGAAAAGAATAGAATAGAATAGAAAGTAATGGAATGGAAAAGAATGGAATATAATAGAATAGAATAGAATAGAATAGAATAAAATAGAATAGAAATTAATGGAATGGAATGGAAAAGAATGGAGTAGAATGGAATATAATAGAACAGAATAGAATGAAATGGAATGAAAAAAAGAGAATAGAAAAGAATGGAAAAGAATAGAAAGGAATAGAATAGAATAGAAAAGAATGGAAAAGAATGGAATAGAATAGAATATAATAGAATGGAAAAGAATGGAATAGAATAGAATAGAATGAAATGGAATGGAATGAAGAAAAGAGAATAGAAAAGAATGGAATGGAAAAGAATAGAAAGGAATAGAATAGAATAGAAAATAATGGAATGGAATGGAATGGAATGGAATAGAATATAATATAATAGAATGGAATGGAAAAAAAGAGAATAAAAAAGAATGGAAAAGAATAGAATAGAATAGAAAGTAATGGAATGGAATAGAATAAAATAGAATGGAAAAGAATGGAATAGAATAGAATGAAATGGAATGAAAAAAAGATAATAGAAAAGAATGGAATGGAAAAGAATAGAAAGTAATAGAATAGAATAGAATGGAATGGAATGGAACGGAGCGGAGCAGAACAGAACAGAATAGAATAGAATAGAATAGAATAGAATGTAATAGAATATAATAGAATGGAATATAACGGAACAGAACAGAATAGAATGGAATGGAATAAAATAGAATAGAATAGAATGGAATAGAATGGGATAGAACGAAACAGAATAGAAAAGAATAGAAAAGAATAGAAAAGAAAAGAATAGAATAGAACAGAACAGAACAGAACAGAATAGAACAGAATAGAGTAGAGTAGAGTAGAGTAGAGTAGAGTAGAGTAGAATAGAATACTCATGTGATTTGTCCCACGACTCACTCTGCATGGTCCGTGTGCATGCCGGTGTTCTTCCATCAGCAGTGCTTCGCATGCCGCTGTTTGCTGTTCTCGTTGTGAGCGTGCTGGTGATAATGACGAGTGTTTCACACTAATGCAGATGACTAACTGTGGGCCTCTAACTCCTAATCTTTCACCCTATTTCTCTCGCCTGCTGTCAAGTTCTTGCAATGTATGAAAATGTTCTTAAGTGCCCTACGCCTGGCTGCACGGGCCGGGGTCACGTCAACAGCAACAGGAACTCTCACAGGAGGTGAGTTCCTCTCCGTCTGGAGGAGAGAACCGCTCTTTATTATCATCTTTATTCTGCAGTGGCTACGTTTACAAAATCCTCATTTTCCCCCGTTCTCTCAGCAAATGTCTCCGTTTGATTTCTGGAAGTACAAAGCAGTTTCTAATTTAATATATGCAGTTTCAAAGTCACAGTTCTTGGATAATAAATGTGAAGTATGTATTTTTTATGTACTTTCTATTTTAATATATAGAAACTATAAGTAAACCATTGGCAGGCTGACTCCCTGAACACTCAAATTGTAGTCTGCTACTGATAACACAGTTTTATAAATGTTAGGCAATCTAATCGGACTACATTGTTATTCCATTTAGATTACTTTTTACCAAACTCTCTTACGTCATAGATTCAAATAGGATTGTTTTGTCCCTCATTAATATATTCATTGTTATCAACAACATGAAGTGATTTAAACATTACATTACGACAGGGTATAAATTGTGTCAATGTCTATGTAAATAAAAATGTAAAGAGAAAAAAAATAATTAGGCAAAATCAATTAATTATGAATAAAATATCAAATATTTTAGAAGAATAAGAAATATTTGCATGTATATACTGTATATAGATTTATGTATCATTTATATTATATATAAATTATAAATATTTTATATATAAATAACAATTTTTTCTTAAATATGAACGTGTGTGTATTTATATATACAAAATAGTTATACACAGCACACGCACATTTATTATGTAAACACAAACTTTTATTTTGGATTCGATTAATCGTGATTAATCGTTTAACAGCCCTAATAATATATTATATTATATTATATTATATTATATTATATTATATTATATTATATTGTATTATATTATATTATATTATATTATATTATATTATATTATATTATATTATATTATATTATATTGTATTATATTATATTATATTATATTATATTATATTATATTGTATTATATTATATTATATTATATTATAATAATTAAAAGTACTTAATTTAATCTGATAGCATAATCCAGATTACATCAGTCACTAACCAGCAGTGGGAATACGTGTTTTTCTCAAAAAGTCGCAGACACGGGTGTGTTTGGGAAACCAGGTCGAAACTTTTTTTTTTGCAATTATGTTTGCTGTTGCTAGTGATATAAAAAATATAGGCCGCTACAAATGCACATTCCCTCAAGCAGCGTTTAAAACCGCACGTTGCTCTGTGGAAGGCTTTGCGTGTGGATTGGGCCGATGAACTGGTTTGCGCAGTAATGCTCTCAGCGTCAGCCATTAGCACCTCACTGACACCTCGCCAGGGGACACGGCCCACTCCAGACGGCCCTGAAACACACGCGCCAGGCACGACACACACACACACACACACACACACACACACACCTCGCTTATACTGGCAAGAGTGAAATTACATTCCTACGGCAGGAACCTGGCAGCTTGCTTGCAGTTCACGTCATGGATCAAACACACACACACACACGCACGAACACACACACACACACACACACGCACACTCACACACACACACACACACCTTCAGAAGCCTTTCATATCTCTGTGCTCTGAGCTCATGAGTCATGACACTACCTACACTGTAAAAATTATAATGCAAATTTGAATTCCTCCGATACAAAGATTATTGAAGTAATATTTCAGTCTTTCGACTTAACATTTGCAGTTTAATTCAATTTGTTACTTGTTTCTTTGTAATTATTTGTGATTACCCATTTCTGAGTGAAGACTTTAAACATTTTTCACTGTAGAAGAACATTGTGTTGCTTTGAGGTTGCTTTTACACACTTTTTTTTTTATACAAATTGTCTTTTCTCAGCATTTTTATCTTGTTTTCCAGCACAAATATCTAAACATTCTTACGTAAATCAAGATACATCTGCTTGAGATACAAAATGACATATTACGTCATAATGACATAAAAAATTTAGCGAGTTTTTGCTTAAAACAAGAAAAAATATCCAACAATAGGGTAATACAAATAATCTTGTTTTTTCTTTGAATTAAAAGGTAACTAACCCCCTGGTCAGAGCCCAGCGAAGACCCCGGGGCCGGTTTCACAAAGAGAGACTTTGACTACGGCTTCGATATAGTAGATAGTCAGACTTCAGATAGACATCGAAATCAGACCGTTGCACAAAGCACTTAAGACTTTGACTATCTTACAGTTTTTCTCAGTCGCTTTGGTGCATTTCTCACATCACTATTTACATTTGCACAACAGTTAATGCAGTTCTCAAAACAATTAGTACAAACTGCAAAACCTAGTTGATAACCTGCAAAAGTGTGTCACTTGCTCAAAATGGATTGCTCATTCCTCAAAAGCAAGTATTCATGTCAATGAAAGTGTCAGTGTCATCAAGATGAAAAGTCTTGACACCCATTGCTTATGAACAAGATAGTCAAATGGCTTTGTCATGTTTTCATTATGACAGTTTACTCTGTAAATGTTTTCCAATGCAAACAAGTCAGATATTGGTGACACTACCTGAAAATGCTCAAGACAGCACTATATACTATTTGCACAGCCATTTGAAAAATACAGTAAAGTTACACATTACTGTATTTAGTGAGGTAACTGAGTACAAGACACTGAATGTTTCACATTTTTACTGCATATGCTCTTTGCAATTCTAATTTGTTCACAGCATTGTGCAAAAGAAAAAATACACCCTTATTTACAACAAACATAAACTCCCTTTGGGTAGAGCTGTGCACAACTGTAAACAATACTGCAGTACATATTGGAACTGAACATACAACATACATAGTACTGTAATCATTCATGCACATCCACACGTTCCTCTCTGTCTGGCCACATAATTTCATCAACATCACAGCGAATATCATCTCTTGCAATGCAATCCAAAACAACAACATGCTTGCTCAGATGGTCTCCAGTTAGACCCCTCTCATTCTCAGGGATTATGTCCCTGTAAAGAGTGTCTAACAAAGTCAGCAGATGTTGTGTGTTGTATGGAGCAAGACTGGGGATATGCCATTTATACACACCTGTTCTCCCGACGAAATGTTTGAATAATTGAATTTACAGTGGTTCTCCCAACATTTGGCTGCACCCTTCGACCGGCCTCAGCCGTTGTGAGGCCGTGATTGACAACATGATCCACAATTGTAGCCCTGAAGTGGCTTATCATTGGTTGCAACTAGTAATGCTTCACACACCACTTCGCATCAGTGAAATTTGAGATTCACCTAAGATAAATTGTTCAATTTAGGAGACATTTTCAGGAAAAAAAAAAGATTAAATGTTTTTTGTGAAAATTTGCTTGACAGATTTTGACAACTAGTTCAACATTTTTGTATGTAATGACTCAAGCAATGAAAGGAGGACTATTAGTTTTATATGGAATGACTATTCAGCATTCACAAGTATAGTTAATTTTGACTGACATGACATAAGCAAATTATAATGTTAAAAAACAGCAGAGAGTTGTATGAAAGCAATTGATGCATGTCCAAAAGCATTTGCAATCTGTTGGAAGGAATGAGAAACTGCTACTATGATGTGCACAAATGACTAAATGTTGTGGAGGTTGAACTAACTATTGTGCAAATGTAAATAGTGATGTGAGAAATGCACCAAAGCGACTGAGAAAAACTGTAAGTAGGACTACACTGCAATGCATTCTGGGTAAACTAAGACACTTTTCAAAACAAAAAACATGGCGGATCGAGTAAGCGCATTCAACCGCTCAGTGCAGTTTATCCCAGCAGAAAATATGTGTTTGTTGGAGGAGTATAACAGTTACAAGGACATTTTACTTGGGAAATTTAGCAGAGAATGTAGTAACAAGAAGAAATGCTTATTTTGGAAAAAGATTGCCACGAGAGTTAACAGCGTTAATCCGACCGTTGAAGTCCTCACTATTATATATCTCCAGTAGGTTACTGCGGTCCCTAAAAACCCCTTCCCTTCTCATAGCTCTCTCCATAACGTCATCAGCAAACCACAAATTATGAGCCATTTTCCCTTTTCTTTCGGCTGTTTGTAGTGTAACTGATTGTTACTGCTGGTTGCCAAGGTAACAGAGTCTTAGACCGAAGTTATCCTGGGGTGTCTCATTTTTTTGGTCTAAATTAAGTCAGTCTTTATTTTTGTGAAACAGTCTAACTTGCATTAGTCTCTGTGCAAATTTTAGACTTGTCTAACACTATAGACCGGTCTAAAATAGCTTTGTGAAACCGGCCCCTGGGGGACGAGCCATGGGCAAAATGTAAAAAAAAAAAAAATTTTTTTTTAAAATGTTATCATTTACAATTACAGTCTTATATTCAGACATTTTAGAGGTTTTAAAATGTTCATAAATAATATTTAGAGACACGAATATTCTCACAAAGCACAGAATCTCCTCCTCTGCTGCACGAGCTCGTGTGGGGGCGTGGCTAGTGAGTCATACGTCACACGGCACCCCATCTTCCAATAGGAAAATTCAACTACAGTAGCCACCGTTCAGCCTGAAGAGGGCAGCACTCAGACGTTTGTACACCATATATTGTAGAATTAAAACACTTTATACCCAAGTGTCAAAACATTTACTCGAATTAATGAACAGCACTAATAAAGCCCCAGTCTTACAGATCATTAAAAAGTTGTTTCAGGGTTTAGTTACCCTTAAAGGGTTAGTTTAGGCCTACCAAAAATATGTCTGTCTCTTCAGTCATTAATTACTCGCCCTCATGTCGTTTCAAATCCATAAGACTTCCGTTCATCTTCTGAACACAAATAAATATATTTTTGATGAAATCTGAGAGTTTTCAGTCCCTCCATTGACAGCTACACAACTACCACTTTGATGCTTCAAAAAGCTCATAAAGAGAGAGTAAAACTTATTCCAGTCCAAATTTTCTGATGAGACTCGATGGCTTAATATGATGAAAAGATTGAATTTATGCTTTTATTCACATATAAACATTGATCAGCGAACATGAACCGAACCTGCTTGAAGCGCTAGAACAAACCTTATTGGCAGATCTGAGAAGCAGAAGATTTCAATTCTTTCTTTATAATCTTTATGGATTATCGAATCTTACTTCTGCTTAATTCAATACAGCATAAACAAGATCATGTTATATCAGTGATGTGTCTAAGCTGCATAATTTTGCTGTTTGAAATGATGATTTGTCACATATTGACGTGTCTTTGTAAAGCCATGTCCCTCACATTACTTTCTGTTCATCCAGCCTGTCGGGTTGCCCCCATAGCGGCTGCAGAGAAACTGGCCAAAGCCCACGAGAAACATCAGCCGTGTGATGGAGGAAAATCCAACCAGGCTTCAGATCGTGTGCTCAGGTAACACACATTCTCTGTGATGCTCCCCTAGTGGCGAAAAAAGATATAACAACATGTATTTAAAATACATTTATTTCATACTAAGTATACTACAATTATCATTAACATATTTACTGACATATCGCTTGAGACTTACTGATATAAATATTATAATTCAACTTTATTTGGAGTACTTTGTTGCACAATGCTTAATATTAAGCCTAAAATGTGTTTTAATATCACTATTAGGATATATGATATGTCTTTAAATGCAAGATATTTAAAGTGTACCTAAAGTATACTAGCAATAGTTCCACTTCCACAATCAAATATACTTAAGTATATCTTTAGTTGAACTTCAGCACTACTTCTGGATATCTAAAGTACATTAGGTAGAAAATTAGTTGTTCCAATTCAGCAGACTTTAAAGGGATACTTCACCTCTGGAAAGATGAATGTGTATTTAAAATGGCTCATTTATGTAGTAGAAATGTGAAATTATTTTTTAATTTGGAGCCTTCTAGACTGAGAAAAGCCAGAAAATATATTTTTTGTCTTATGGGGATGAAAGACAACTCCCAGAATGCACTTGCTTCGCTGCCCTACGAGGCCACTCCCAAGCCGCGCCTACCGGTAAGAGCGCAGTTAAACATCAAGGCCAGGCTACTAGTGAGTCTCTGTGAGTCTGCCTGGGATTTCGAGATCACCAAAAATGTCCGGGATTCGGCTTTTGCGTTCTACAGTCGCCATTCATCATGTTTACTGCGGCGAGCGGGACGAGACTGACGGCCGCGGGGAGAACGGCGCGAGGCCGGTGGCGTGATTACTGACGACTGTGAGACGCACCGTCTCGTATCTCTCACGGAGCAGCGGCAATTTTCTTAGCAATGTTAAAACGCACATCACCCCGATCACTTGTTTAGCGTTCATGTAAACACTACATTCAGATTCACCAATCGGGATGAATTCAGTTAGATTGAAACAAAAGGTGGCGACTGCAGAAAGCAAAAGCCGAATCCCGGACATTTTGGACGATCTTGACGGCCATGTCCGGGATAAAAGGATGTATGGTAACCCCTAGTACTTGTTTCCTTAATGCTTTCTCCATTCTGTGAGTGAGATCGGGTTGAAAACATGTGGATCTAGCGCCTTCTACTGGCTGTAGTTTCTAGCCTCTGGCCAAAAAATCCTCCGATGACGCAAAATGACGATTTTTGCATTATCAGAGGATTTTTTCCAGACAAAAAGTACATAAATCTCTCGTCTCAGGGGGATATGAGGGAGGGAAGCACGGTAATTAGAAAATACTACAGGTTTTCTACTGATACAAAGCTTAATGCTAAATCCTGAAAGTATCCCTTTAAATATATACATTTAGTATACCGACAGTACAATTGCAGGGTATTTTATTCTAAGTACATAAATATATAAATGTATTTGTAGTATACTTAGTATAAAATAAATGTATTTCAAATATATTTGAGTATTTTTTCATTATGTACGCTGTAAAAACAACAATAACAACAAATCAGTTTTTTACAGAAAAAAAAGTGTATCACAAATAGCTTTTCCATAAGCTGAGATAACCTTAATTATTCAAATTAAAAACATCACTATAAATGATATGATGAATTTCCTGAATTTGCTTATTTGCTAGGACCTGAATATCTTACAAATATTAGCAACAATGTGTGTTGCATTTTCCTGTTGCACCGCTTCTAGAGTGTGTAGTATGCACTGGTCATTGGCAGGCGTGATACAGCATGAACTGTGTCTGTTTCAGGCCCATGTGCTTTGTGAAAACAGTTGGAGATTCCACAGTACGGCTACAAAAACAACGGTCCCCACTTCAACCCCGCGCTCCAACCTGGCCAAAGAGTTAGAGAAGTACTCCAAAACCAGCTTTGACTACAACAACTACGACAGCAGCAACATGTACAGCAAACGGCACTCGGCTGCACCCAAGCTCCACGGCCGGGACACACTGCCCCAAAAGTGATGAGGGTGAGACGTCTGCTCTATCACATCAATATACACAGCTGTTCACAAGTCTCGGGTCGTGAGATTTGTGGATGTTTAAAAAAAAAAAGACCACCAAGGCTGCGTTTTGATCAAAATTACAGTAAAATCAGTAATATTGTCAAATAAGATTACAATTTAAAAAAAAAATTTTTTTAATGTGAATATACAGTAAACTTTATTTTCAGAATCATTACTCCAGGCTTCAGTGTCACATGATCCTTCAGAAATTATTCTAAAATGCTGATTTGCTGCTCAACAAACATTTCTGATTATTATCAATGTTGAAAACGTCTCGGGTTACGTATGTAACCCTTGTTCCCTGAGAAAGGGAACGAGACACTGCGTCGGTTTACGACACTAGGGGAACGCCCTTCAGCGTAGCGCGTCTGAATTTATGAATGAAACCGAATCCAATCCTATTGGCGTTGCGTGATGACGTAGAGTGTGACGGCATAAGCGGATGTACACAAAAGCACGCCGGCACACAGGAATGTCAGCTTTTGCTATGAAGCAAGTGCTCCAGGCGGGGTGAGGTGTGGCGAACCGACGCAGTGTCTCGTTCCCTTTCTCAGGGAACAAGGGTTACATACGTAACCCGAGACGTTCCCTTTCGAGGGAACTCGAACTGCGTCGGTTACGACACTAGGGGAACGAGATACCCACTATACCACAACGAACCCCCGCTCATCCTAGTGTGAAGCTGTCTTCAGGCACAACTTAGGACGAAAGCACTCGTGCACCGGGTGTAGAGGGAAGGTCCAGACTGTAAAACCTCATGAATGTGTGCGGAGTGGCCCAGCCAGCCGCCTCACATATGTCATGGATAGAAACCCCTGAAAGGAGGGCTCTAGAGGACGCCATGCCTCTGGTGGAGTGAGCCCTCACGGCCATAGGTGAAGGCAAATTGCGCACCTGATAGGCCAGGGAAATAGTCTGAACGATCCAGTTGCTGATGGTCTGTTTAGAGGCGGGAAGCCCCTTCTTGGGCGACCCAAAACACACCAGCAACTGGTCTGACTTCCGCCATGAGGAGGACCTCCGGATATAACACTGCAGTGCTCTGACAGGGCAGAGCAGATGAAGTCTCTCCTCATCCGCCGTCACGTGAGGTGGTGGATGAAATGCCTGCAGAACCATAGGCCCGTGCCACATTAGATGGCACTTTGGGCAAATAGCCGGGCCTGGGATGTAAGATGGCCTTAACGTTGCCTGGAGCAAACTCCAAGCACCCATTGGAAATAGAGAGCGCCTGGAGATCTCCTACCCTCCTCAGAGAAGTAATGGCCAACAAAAAGACCACCTTAAATGAAAGGTTCTTGGCCTCAGCCGACTCCAGTGGTTCGAAGGGGGCCTCGGCCAGCCCTTCGAGAACCACTGCCAGGTCCCAAGAGGGAACCCTGGTGCGAGTCGCAGGTCTCATCCTCCAGGCTCCACGGAGGAAGCGTACGACCAGGTGATGCCTCCCCAGAGGACCATCACTCAGAGGAGCGTGGAAAGCCGCAATGGCAGCCACATAAACCTTGAGTGTGGACGGGGTAAGCCCGGCAGAAAAGCGGTCTTGGAGAAACTCCAGTACTGAAGCCACTGGGCAGTTAACTGGGTCCAAATCACGCTCTCTGCACCAAATGGAAAATACATTCCACTTAAGGCCGTATAACTTCCTCGTGGAGGGAGCTCTGGAAGTTAATATGGTTTCGACCACTCCAGCTGACAGGCCGGCTTCTAGGTACTGTGCCCCCTCAGGGGCCAGACCCACAGTTTCCACAGCTCGGGTCGAGGGTGGAGAACTAAGCCCTCTGCCTGGGACAGCAAGTCCCTCCTCAGAGGGATCTGCCATGGCGGGCCTGCCAGGAGTGAAATGATGTCCGAGAACCATACTCGGGCCGGCCAAAACGGGGCTACTAAGAGTAGACTGACTCCGTCTCGACGGACCCTTTCCAGAACTGCTGGGAGCAGAGCGATCGGGGGAAAAGCATACAGACGTAGCCTCGGCCACGTCTGTACTATGGCATCCAACCCCAACTTCTCACAAGGACATGGCGACCATGGAGGTCTGGCAGGAAGCTCCTCAGAGCCCGGAACACCGCCAACATTTCTAGGCAATTTATGTGCCAAGAGGAATGATGGTCCTGCCAGAGGCCTCTCGTAAAACGGCCGTCCATGACCCGCGCCCCCAGCCCGTGAGGGAGGCGTCTGTCGAAATAGATACTCGGCGACATAACGCTCCCAATTTGGGACCCTGGGACAGGAACCAAGGCTTCTTTCCAAACTGACAGGGAACGAAGGCATCTGTGCGTAACCCTTATCAAGCGGAATGGGTTTCCCCTCGGGGAAAACCCCTTGGTTCTCAACCACCACTGTAAGGCTCTCATGTGTAGCAGGCCAGAAGGTATCACGCTGGACGCTGCTGCCATGAGACCCAACACTCTCTGAAAGTGTTTGACAGTGACGGCCTGGCCTAGCTTTATCCTGGACACTGTGGTCAGGATAGACCTCGATCCGAGCAGGAGACAACTGAGCCCGCATCGTGACCGAGTCCCACACCACTCCCAGGAACGTTGTTCTCTGGGCTGGTGTCAACACGCTCTTTTTTCGTGTTGAGTCTTAACCCCAGGCTCTGGATGCGGGCGAGGACGACATCTCGATGCCGAATCGCCAGCTCTCGCGACTGGGGCCAATATCAACCAGTCGTCGATGTAATTGAGCACCCTGATGCCCTCGAGCCTCAGGGGTGCTAGAGCTGCATCCATACACTTGGTAAATGTGCGAGGGGAGAGTGCTAGGCCGAACGGAAGAACCCGATATTGGTAAGCTTCGCCCCCCGAAAGCAAACCTCAGGAACTTCCTGTGAGATGGAAGGATGGAGATATGGAAGTAGGCGTCCTTTAGATCTATCGTGACAAACCAATCCTCGGATTGAATTTGACTCACGATGATGGGAATAGTGAGCATCTTGAACCTGAATCTCCTCAGAGACCGATTCAGATGCCTCAGATCTAAAATTGGACGCAACCCTCCATCCTTCTTTGGAACTATGAAGTACCCGGCTGTAGAACCCCGGACTCCCTGACTGGTGGGGGGAACACACTCTATGGCCCCTTTTTCCAGCAGCGAGGTGAACTTCCTGTTCCAAACACTAGACCCTGCTCTGGGTGCACTGAAGTCCAGACCACCCCGTTGAATTTTGGTGGGCGGACCCGGAACTGCAGCCTGTACCCAGTTCTTACAGTGCGCAGGACCCAAGGAGAAATGTTCGCGAGGTCTTGCCATGCCTCTGCAAAATTCACCAAGGGAACCAGCCCCTCGGGGCTGGTGTCCAGTGTTTTGTGCAGGTCTTTGATGGCCCCCTGAAGCGGAGAACCGGCAGGGGAGAACCGACAATGACCCACAGTGTGCGAACCTGAACACTGACTGACTGCAAGCCCTCGGGGCAGAACAGACCAGTGTGTGCTCGCTGGGAGCTAGCGTGTCCCGAAGCGTCAGAGACGGCGGGATACTGACGCCAGCTTCCCGAGGGCCCAGCGAGAGAGGGGACCACGATCGCTCTCTCTCGGGGGGGGCGGCCCTTTGAGGGTCTCGTAAGAGCTAGGACCTCTTTCCCTTAGCCTTCCTGGACTGAAGGACGGTCCCTCAGATCCGCCCCTCTCAGGTGGCTGCGGGTACGAGCGACGTCTAGAGTCCCAAGCTTTTTTAGGGGGAGCTCTAGAGGCGACACTCGCTTTCTGTGCCTGCCGATGAGAGGAACTGGTAGACGGCTGTGGCTGTTCTCTAGCAGCCGCCCTCCTGGACCTTGAACGGCGAGGGAGATATTGTTTTAAAAGCTTCGCCCTGCTTCTTAACATCCTGAAACCTGTCAACCACGGCGTTAACGGCTTCTCCAAACAGACCCGAGGTTGAAACAGGCGCATCAAGGAGGAAGGTCCTGTCCTTCTCCTTAATGCCAGACAGGTTGAGCCACAGATGTCTCTCCGTGGTTACCAGAGCTGACATGGAGCGACCGATGGCACGGGCCGTCTCCTTGGTAACCCGGAGGGACAAATCTGTGGCCCCTGCGAAGCTCCGCAATATCCTCAACCGAGGGACCTTCGCCTTGGTCCATGTCCCTCAACAGGTCGGCTTGGTACGCCTGCAAAATAGCCATCGTGTGCAGGCTCGCACCAGCCCGACCTGCCGCCATATACGCTCTTGCCCACCAAAGCTGATGTGGTGCGGCAAGGCTTAGAAGGCAGCGCCGGTGTCTTCAGGGATGACGCAAGGTCGGGTGAAAGGTAGCTAGCTAGTGCTTCCTCAACCCGAGGCATCATCCCGTATCCCTTATCCCTAGCCCCCACGACATTACTGTAGTTTAAAATCGGGGGGTTAGACAGGCGCGCAGAAAATGGCCTGTTCCAAGATTTACACAACTCATTGTGTAAATCCGGGAAGAAAGGGAGAGACCGGCGTGAAGGTTGCGTGCGGAGGCTGCAGGAAGCGCGCATCGAGCTTGCTTTTAGGACGCGCTTCCTGCCTTTCCTGTGGCCAAGAAATATCAAGCTTGGCCACAGCCCGTGTTAAAAACCTCCACTAACTCACCATAGCTGGGTGCAGGCTGAACAGTACTGTGTCTTTCACTTAGATCCCCCTCCTCAACATTAATCACATCTAATTCCTCGGAATCAGAGAGGTGTAAAACTGCATCATCCCGAGCGGGAGAAGCCGCGAGGCGGGGCTCCCGAGCGGGGAATAGGGGAACCTGAACTCTCAGACGAAGAGTGGGAAAGTGCCTCGGCAAGTCCCACTGTCGTCTAAAAGATCTCTCTGCGATCCCCACGATGCGAGGCGCCGCATTGCCTCGGCAGATGCGGGACCCGTACCGCGGGGAGAACGCATTTGGCCATCCTCGGAAAACAAAGCCAACCGAGAACGCAGCACTCTCTCACTGACATCAACTCACAGTGAGCGCAAGCAGCCCCCTCGAGAGCTGCTTGAGCGTGCTGCCTTCCCAGACAAGACACACACAATTCGTGTGTATCCCCAGCCGTGAGAAAGCGTGGGCATGGGAACACACATTTAGAAAACTGTTCACTTGCCATGATGGAGACGAAATATAGGATATATACTTTCTTTTCAAATGATTCGCTAGTTCAACACACACACAGAGCGCTTGCTGAATAGTAAAAAGCTGACATTCCTGTGTGCCGGCGTGCTTTTGTGTACATCCGCTTATGCCGTCACACTCTACGTCATCACGCAACGCCAATAGGATTGGATTCGGTTTCATTCATAAATTCAGACGCGCTACGCTGAAGGGCGTTCCCCTAGTGTCGTAACCGACGCAGTTCGAGTTCCCTCGAAAGGGAACAGTTTTTACTGCTTATATCATTATGGAAATGTTTTCAAAAGAACATAATTTGTTTGAAATATAATCTTTTGTAACATTATAAATGTCTCCACTGTCACTTTTGATCAACTTAATATGTTTTAATATGAGTTATTTTCATCTACACCCAAATGCCAGTGTTTTTCTCAGATTCAACTTTCGAAACCAAATTTTTGTAATGACTTTTAACCAAAAGAACCCAAGAAACAGCTGTACAGTGACATATTTATTTTATGTCTATTTAGTTTTTATTATTTTTTTTATTTCAGATTTATGTTTCTAGTGTATTTATGTTTTCAATTTTTATAAAATATTTTATTTCAAGTCAAAAACCCGGGAAGACTAATTCACCTCTGGTTCCTTTCTGAATAAGAGGTCTTTGGTAATGTTATGAACTGCTCAGAAGGTCAAACACACAGCAAAGTAATCCAAATGAGCAAGAGGGGAGAAAACACAAGCAAAAAGATAATCCAGAAAACGGACAGAGAATAAAAAAAACCCCAAGACATCAGGATAACGCTCAGAAAGGCAGTGTAATAACATACAAGACTTTGCAAAGAATGACTGAAAACACAGGGCTTATAAAGGCAGAGTTAACAAGGCAATGAGACACGGATGAAATTATTAAAGCATAATGAGTCCAGGCAAAGGGTTATGGGAAACTTGATAACAATTACACATTTTGTTCTACAACGTAAACCACACACCCTAAAACCCCAAACATTCTTATCTATTTACTTATTATAAACCTACGTTTTATAAAGTAAACATAACAGGTTGAAAATCTGTGTTTCCAATATGGGTGTGTTTTGTAGAGCAATACGTGCAAGTATCATCACGTCATGTTTACCACAGACCTTTTGTTACTCATAAATTGAAAAACCCCATTATAAAACCCCATAGGGGAATCTCAAGGGAACCAGTTTTACCAGCTTTATAACCCTGGACTCTAGTGGGTTTTTGTGAAGGAATTAACAAATTCTGCAGAGGAACCACACATTTAGTTCATCACATAAACAACAACTGTGTCTATACCTATGTCTTCTTTTTCAATGCTAGATATATTTAATTTACATATATGTCACTTGTTGTCCAATGAATATGGATATTTTAAGCCTGTTTTAAGTGTACTTTTTTTTGGGGCTGCTTTATGATCATTATCATCACTATGACTCTTGAACATTTGACTGCTACGGTCTGAGAAAGCTAGTTGCGTTTCATGAACGTTTGGTGAGGAACTAAACCCCATTAGAAAAAGCCTCTGAGATCTTCCTTCACTGTATTTCGGAGGTATGGAAATGTATGGAAATGATCTCGAGGCAGATGCATAATGAATGAGGCGGTTTAGGCAAATCACAGTCTGGATTTAGGGCTGCTGCTAATTGCAATTCTGCGCGCAAGACTGCGAGATCCCCGGCCATGCTTTAATGACCAGACTGGAGGGAGAAGATAGAGGAAAAGGAGAGAGAGAGAGGGATGGCAGCAGGACGCCCGGTGGGAGATGCCACTTTGATGCCCAGCTGGTGTTGTGGCTCATTGTGTCTTTTGTCGAACTATAGAGTGTCTCTCCGTCTCTCACTTACATCCCAACACCCCCCTCATTATTTAAAATCTCCTCATAATCATCAAAATCATCATAATAAACAAGCAATTTCCTCCTAAAGGGATTTGACTACAGACACTAAAACGTGAGTTCTGTGCACTTTATTTTACAGTACATGAGCGCACTGTGTACTTACACAAGACAGAACTGAGTAATAGAAGCGATAACACTTTATTTGACAATATCCGTTACACATCTTATATGTATTATAGTAATAAAAGTAAATTATGTATTTACAACCCTAAACCTAATTACTATACATGTTGTTAGTTAATAATACTTATTAAGTATTTGATAATTACACTGTAGGACACCTTAAAATAAAGTGCAACCATATAAGGAAAGTACATCAACTTAACATGGTTTATTATTAGGTTTAGGGATCAATTCTGAGTTATTAGTTGTCAGCCAGATATTATAATTACTATAGTATAGTATAGTATAGTATAGTATAGTATAGTATAGTATAAGTATAGTATAGTATAGTATAGTATAGTATAGTAATTACATGCAGAACAAGACTGTAAGTCTGACATATACAAATAATAGCGAGTGGAACATTTTATTGAAAATTTTAAGCACAATATATAAAAAATAAATCTTTAAAAAAAAGTTTGCATAAGTGTTTTTGTTGAGTTTCATATTTGATACATCAGTTTTTTATGGCTCATATAGTCTGAGATAGTGAGAACATGGAGTTCAAACTCAAAGAGAAAAAACTACACATTTCATTTAGAGGCCCAAACTGAGCAACAATATGCAGTTTAGTGCAGTTGCTGATATTTATAAGGGCAAAAAGAAGGATTCGGAAATTCCTGAAAAAAAATAAAATAAAATATTGCCATGGTAACATTTCTGATTTTCATGTAGGCCTAGTTTAACTAAAATAACTGAAATAAAAATGACAAACTAAACAAAATGACTAAATCTTGTAAAATAAAAATGAAAAATATAATAGTAAATTGAAACTATTAATGAAAACTATAATAGTATCTCAGTGCTAGCCCAATAAAGCCAGTGTAGGTTGTAGATGCAGAAGCTAAGTGTGTTTTGTGATCTGTCCCATCTGTGTGTTAACATCCCGGCTCTGTGTCCCGTCAGTGAAGCGCTACTGCAAGAGCTGGAGTTCGGGCGAGCAGCACCTCGAGCAGCTTCGGGCCCAGCAGCAGCAGCAGCCTGAGCTGTGGAGGAGGAGGAGGAGGAGGGAGGAGGAGGAGGAGGAGGAGGAGAGAGCAGCGCCAGCAGCACCTGCAGCAAGAGCAGCTTCGACTACACACACGACATGGAGGCGGCGCACATGGCTGCCACTGCCATCCTCAACTCTCCACCCGCTGCAGGGAGATGCCACAGAGCCTGAGCGGGAAACCCCTGGACATCTGCACGCAGGTACACACGCGTGTGTCGAGTCAAGTTATCTTCATTCATATAGCGCTTTTAACAATGTAGCTTGTTTTAAAGCGGCTTTACAGTAATAAACGGAATAATTGAGGGGTAAAAGAGATTGTTTTTGGCTTTATAGCGGTTCTTGAATAAAGATATTTTCCAGGTAAAGCTGCTAAGACATCGTTCTCTCTAAACAGACTTTAAACGCGAACCTGTGAGAAACACTGATGGCGTTCATATGCGTATTAAGAATTAATTCTATAGTTATGCGCATTTGAATATATGTGCGCATGTTTGTAATTACCTACAAACCAAGCTACTGAAACTTAAACTACTTGTCTGGCCTTAAAAGTTGTATACAGAATTTTATCACTTCGGGGTAGATACGCGAAACCGAAATTGTCCCAACAACGCTTTATCTGTAGAGTGGTAAAGGGATCCTCCATAGGGAGAGGCTAGTTGGCACTTCAGCACTGCGTTGTCATCGGGTCCAGGCGAAGGTCCTTCCTCAGATCTGGATTACGGCCTGGATCCGTCAGGCTACGGAAAACCTCGGGATAAACAAAGACACTAAAATTAGCGTAGATGCCATTCTTCTTATGATGTAACGAATACATCAGGATTTATGGGAAGTGTTCCCAGTTCCGGCTGACCTAATCTATGCAGACTAAAGAAGTCTATAATGCATTATGTGAATGCTAGGTCAAAGAGATGCGTCTTTAATCTAGCTTTGAACTGACAAAGTGTGTCTGCTTCCCGGACAATGGTAGGAAGACTGTTCCAAAGTTTTGGTGCTAAATAGGAAAAGGATCTACCGCCAGCAGTCGATTTTGATATTCTAGGTATTATTAACTGGCCGGAATTTTGAGATCGCAATAGACGTGAAGGACTATAATTCGTTAAGAGCTCGCTCAAGTACTGCGGAGCTAAACCATTTAGTGCTTTGTAGGTAGTCAGCAATATTTTAAAATGTATACGATGTTTAATAGGGAGCCAATGCAGTGTTGACAGAACGGGGCTAATATGGTCATACTTCCTGGTTCTGGTAAGAACTCGAGCTGCTGCGTTTTGGACCAGCTGTAGTTTGTTTCTTAAGCGTGCAGGGCAACCACCCAGTAGAGCATTACAATAATCTAGCCTTGAGGTCATGAACGCATGAACTAATTGTTCCGCATTTGTCAATGAAAGCATTTGGCATAATTTTTATATATTTTTAAGATGGAAAAATGCGGTTTTAACAGATACTAGACACGTGACTTTCAAATGAAAGATTGGTATCAAAGAGCTGTTGTGGCAAAAATTCATCGAACAAACATCACTGCGTAAGGGAGACTCAGAGTCAAATTATAAAATTAAAGTATTTATTCTTGCAAGAATAGGAGCAGTCTAATACACAGTTGTTACCCTGTGCAGAAGAGTGACACACCCCCAGACAGACTGAACCAGCTTTTTATCCCCGTTCCAAGGCCTTCTTTCGCCAGAGCCATCCTACCAGTAGTTTTCCATAGACTAAGCCCTCCTTCACCAAATGGCCTTCTGACATCTAGGTCAGAGGTCCTCGTTCGTCTGTTCTCTGGAGTTGTCTCTCCCTTCTGCCTTCCCAGGTACATAAACAGAATCTTCTCACACTAACAAGTGAGAGTCACACATGTGACATTCTTTGAATCATCTATATTTTACTAAAGATCAATGAATATCATAAAATAGCCACTACACTCCTCACTTTTTATCATTATTAATCAAACATAATAATAATAATAACAATAATAATAAATGCAAGTTCAAGTCATTACATCACATCATAAAAATCAGTCTCCTTGAACCTGTGAAGAAAAAGAGTTTAGGATGAAGAAAGCATAAGGCTGTTTTTGTTGGGAAAAAACCCCCATAATTATTTAGCAAGCGAGTAAACATGTTTACTAATGCCGGGCTCACTACCGCAGTCACACTAGTAAGGAAAAAAATAGTTATAAACAGTAGGAAAACAAACAATGCAATAAAATGCAAATGGTAAAAGCATTAAAAAAAATAAATAAAATAAA
The DNA here is from genome assembly GCA_033366665.1 of Phoxinus dragarum. Classification (NCBI taxonomy): domain Eukaryota; kingdom Metazoa; phylum Chordata; class Actinopteri; order Cypriniformes; family Leuciscidae; genus Phoxinus; species Phoxinus dragarum. The sequence goes on from JARPMJ010002014.1 coordinate 130,337, forward strand.
AATAAAAAAAATAAAAAAATCCCTCAGTTTCAAAACCCTGTCCTTGTACGCCATCTCGTAACACGGATAACTGCTGCTTTTAACCCTCTTCACATATCAATCGTTCTCGAAAAGAAAAGAAAAAAACATCAACACATTTAACTGTAATCTCTACTTGAATCATCTGCATAATTTTGTTCATCCCCATCATCATTCAGATAGACTGTCATTTTCACCAATTGAACAGACATTCCAGTTTTCTCATATTCACCCATGAATAACAAAATGATCAGAATAACACATACAATCATAACTCATACACATTCAACATTTCCCCCATATCCATTTCCCTAACCATATTTTGTTCTTTTACTTTTAATTCAATCAGGCAGTGGTTCTACTAAATCAGCTTCAATAATAATCCTTATAATTTACATTAATTAATAGATCTTCTCTTCCTGAAAACATTTTGCCTTAAATATTTTCTAATGAATCAGTAACCAATCAAATCATTTGTCATATACCAATATCAATACTAAGGCCTATTTCAATATAATCAGATAAAATCCTCAAAATCATCACAAAACCACATTCTTAATTCATTAGTTGGTCCACATCCTCCTCCAGGCGTGTTGGTGTAGGTGAGCGGCTTGGACCCAGGTGTCACCTGTGAATGGAGACCTTAAGTATTTTGTTAGTGATTTGTCTTTCCCTCGTCCCTTTTGGTGTGACCTGTGGAATTTTCAAAATCATTAGACATTTTCTTGCTTATTAGAGTCAGAGTCCTTTTCCCCTGAAAAGCGTTCACAAGTCAATATTCATACATTTGGAAAACAGAATCAGTTCAGCTTGATGCAATCCATCCTGACATTCTGCAAACAGAAAATTTTAAGTTATACTCCGTACAAGGTGTAGCACCTTTCCACAATAATAACAATCAGGCCAGGACAGTTAGCAAAATTCATCCATAGCCATTATTCAACACATTTTGCCCTGTCTCCCAATCCTGCATGCTCTCTGTAAAGCAAAACAAATTTTGAGGTTATTGTCAGATAGTAAAGTACGTGCTGCCACTTCGATGTCCTGGCGTTTCCTGTTGAAACAATCCAGACAGCAATTTTGTTAGGCAGAAGAAAGGCTTCTTTCAGGGCTTTTACCCAGTTACCCCCTAGTGTTCTTCCCAACATTTATTCTAATAAAACACAAAGCATCCCCCTTTTTGATGGTCGACACAACTCGATCATCAATTTAACATAACATTTAACATAGTGTTCTCGAAAAAAGCCTGCCATCAACACCAACCCAAACGTTGTCCCTCAGACAAACTTCCTCCAGACATCTTTCTCTGAAAACATCACCCTCTGAAACAAAAAAATATTACATTCTTCACTTAAAGCCACAATTTCATTTTCTTATCGAAGTATTTGAAGGGCAACCGCCCTCAGTCTCACTGTGTATCCTGCTTTTTTCCAGGTCTGTTGTTTTGTCTCGCAACCATTTTTAAAAGTCGTCATTAGTTTTCTTTTATCAGGTCAGGTCGTGCTGTACAGACTTGGTCAATGTCAGTCAAAAAAACATTCTCCTCCTGTTTACGATAATCAAATGGCTCTCTGCATAATTTGATATTGTTGCTGTCAAATCTATAACATCTTCTTTTATTTCAACCCACGATCTACAACTCCACAATTCCAATTTATATAGATACCTAAACTTATCCAAAAGTAATTCAAATCCACATCATAAATGACAAAAGTAATTACTACCAGACGGAGCGTGATGACCAACCAACTTAAAGCTCGTCCCATGTTCTCTATCATCTTCTCATCAGATTCACTCAGCATTTGCCTTCTTTAAAATTTGTCACTTGCCTTAACTCATCTGTAATGAAAAAAAACACAATATACTCACTATTCAGGCGGAATAGCTGCCCTAAACTAACACCTACAAGACATAAAGTGCTGTCACCATCACACACACTCATGCTAGATACACGTAGGTCAACTGCTCAATTTCCAATGTTTGCTTTTTTTTTTATATTAACTCTAAAATGTATAATATTTAAAGTTCAAATTAGATTTAAACTTCACATTCTCCTGTAGCTTTCATATAATTTTACATGTCCTTTCAAACCGTTTCAAATTCTATCTGTTCATTATTTTGTCTTTAGAAAAGTCAGCTGGGTTGTTTTGGTTCATTATCATTATTTTGTTTATTGCTTGCCTTACCAGGCATGATAACAGAAAGACAAACAGAGTACCAATCCCTTCCTCCACTCAGCAGTCTCTCTCTCACTACACACAAATAATCTTTTTTAACAGCCTCCTAAGACTGAAATTGAATTAATCATAGTCTAGAACCCTTAATAGTTCACAAATGTTAATATACAAATGTTTAACTCAAATTAGAACTTGTATAAATTCTCAATTCACCTATACCTTTGTTATCCAAACTCTACTAAAAACTGTCTTAATCTTTAGCCACCCACCATGTCTCATGATCTTCAGGAGTTAAAACCATCTTATAGACATATTAGTTCTTCTATAATTTTCCTTGCCCATAAGGCAACAACATCATGTTCCTGATATAAATTAATATGTTATGTCACTGTCTCCCCAACAAATAATGACAATCAGCTCATGGTCTCAGCTGGCTCCTGAAAGCACATTTCACATTAGCTCTTTATCTATAATTTCCATCAGACTTGTCACAATTGAAAACAAGCCATACAGTGAATTGCGAGGGTTTTCTCTGGTGAGTGGTATAGAGGAACTTACATTCTCTCGGTCAAACTCTGCTGACCCCACAATGCTCTGCTGACCCCAGTGGCCTCTGGTAATCAGCGCTCAACTCTCATACCTTCTCACATATAACACCTCCATCCGGAGATGCAGTGTCCGGGACCCCCTGCGTTAGAATGTCTCCTGGCCAGGAAAATCATCCCGTCTTTGAGTAGCCACGTACCCACTGGTGACCCGCTCGCATCACACAATCAGTTTCTTCAACAGAACTCAGCTGTTTTTCTGGAGCTTAGGAAAGACACATTCAAGAGTCACCTCTACCTGGACTGCATGCCTAATAAATGTTAAGGGAGAACAGGTTAATAACAACAGTATTTAATCACAAATCTTTTAGACCTGTCTGAATCAACAAAATCTCAGTGAAATTTATTCACATCCTTCTATTCAGTGCACATCTATAGCATGGTCATAGGTCCTGTGTCATGGTGAAGGCTAAGATCAGACAAAATACGTTACTGGTCCTAAAATAACAAAGTACAAAAATGTCACTGTCATTCAGGTCTACATTATTATTTTAAAGACTTCTTTAA